>CABHPR010147260.1:0-22203 GCA_902168415.1 Peromyscus melanophrys
CCCCCCCACCCCCTGCAATCAGAAATTTAATTTCATTGCCACTTCATAACTGTAATTTTGCTACTTGAATGAATCGTAATATAAATACCTGTGTTTTCCGATGGTTTTAGGAGACCCTTACAAAAGAGTCATTTGACTCTCAAAGGGGTCACAACCTACAGGTTAAGAACCACTGCCCTGTACTGTGGAACTTTGAAATGCACTGCTCTTTGCTTCTAGAGCCAGAGGACCAAGGCCAGGTCTTCCCACCTTGCTTTCCCCATACCTGTCTCTACCGTAAATGCATCACTGTCTGCCAGGAATCACCTCACGGAGGCACTGGCCTCTTGCATCCTCCCTCCCACCTACTGACCCATCACTCATCAACTCCTTCAGATCGAACTATTTGTAAATGCAAAGACATGCTTAAGACAGGAAGTTGGAGCCAGACATCTAATCTGAAATCATGCTTCAGACTTACATGGGGAGGGTGATAGAAGGTGATGGATCTTCCATAGAAACATAATGTTCTCAGCTTAAGATACTACTAATCATGAAAAAAAAATCCATGAGTAAATATATAGAAGGCACTTATAGAGCTTCATGGAAATTGAAAACATGCAAAAGTATATATTTCAACACAATTACATGTAGAAATTAGTGATACATGTGGGGAACCTGGCACACAGCAAATGTTCAAGACAAGCTGCCAGGAGGTGATTTCTTTGTTTTTCTCACCATTTGTCTCATACAGTTGTTTTCCACCACGCAACTATTTTTCTTCCCACATAACTACTACCAGTACATGGTTCTCATTGCCTATAGCTATATGAAGGGAAGATTTGAGAAGAATGTCGATAGTTCTCTGTACATTTCCTTCTTACCCATGAGCCCAGGTAAATGTCAGGGAAAATAAGTGTAGCAGGCTTTGTTGGACTGCTAGTCCCCAAACCATGACACAGAGACTTATTTTTATGAATGCTCGGCCTTAGGCTTTTTTCTAGCTAGCCTCCCCCCTCCTCTGAAAAGAAAAACAAACTTAAATTAACCCATTTCTTTTAAACTATGTGCTGCCCTGAGGCTTGTTTACCTCATCTACATACTGTCCAACCTGCATCCTCCATGTCTGGGTGGCTAGTCCCCTGCTGGCTGGCCCCTGGCTCACTGGATCCCCTTTTCTCTCTGCCTGCCAGCCCTGCCTATCCCTCCTCTGTCTAGCTATTGATCATTCAACTTTTCATTAGACCAAACAGGTGCCTTCAGCAGGCAAGGTAAAACATCAGCAGATCTTTACATAGTTAAACAAATGCAACACACCTTTACATAGTTAAACAAATATTCTATTCCACAACAAATAAGAATCAAGGGAGGGGAAGTGGTGGGCTTGGGCTGGGCAGGACAGCAGGACTATGCATGGAGCAATTTTGCAAAGTCAACTCAGAGAGACTCAGGGTGCTCTTAAAGCTAGAGTAGGTAACTCACCCCACTAGCATCTGAGATGAGGGGGAGCTGGGGGTAGAGTGTGTCAAATTGGGCCAGTAGTGGCAGCCATTGGTGAGCTGTAGAGGGGAGTGGGAATGAAAAGGGAGGGTTGGCTGAGAGATCAGAAAAGACCCAAGAGACACCACTGAAGGGAAACAAGGGCAGAGGCAACAGTGGTGTCTTGGAGTTAGCAGGTATTTGGGACACCCAGGAACGGATCTGGAGCTATTTTGAAATGGCCACCTCTTTGCAGTGGGCTGAGATGCTGAGTTGAAGATGAGGCCTTCGAGAGAATAATCTCTCAGGAAACAGAATATGGACCACTTGCCTTGTGCATTAGAGAAAATGCACCCCACTTCCACATTCTTCTCTGTCGCAGTTTATATTTGAATTTCCGAACTCCTAGCTGTGCAAGAGTAGCCCATGGGGTTATAGATGGGACCAGGAGGCGTAAGGTCAAGTCAAGGGTGGGTAGGGGTTGGTTGATAGCCAAATCATACTGTCACTGTAACCAAAGTTCTGACTTGGGCAAATAGTCAAGCCACTGAAGTCCATTTTATCCGTTGCCAAAGAACACTATGGATGCTTTGATATGAAATAGACAGGTTTGGGGCTCATTAGAAAGCTCCAGAGAAGAAATTAGTTAAATGTAGATGTGTTATAGTTTGTATCGTTATAAAAGAAGCAGTGGCTGCTGCTTCTTCATTGTGTGCACCCCGTGTCAAATGTGCTCCCCTAGGAAAGAATCATGTGCCAAGAGCAGTTCTGAAAGCCAGCCCTTAAATCTGATCCACACGAATTTCTTTAGTGATGACGCATAATTACTGACAAGAACCTGTATTTTTGTTTTGGTGCAGTACACACATCACTCACTTACTAATCACTGCTCCAGGACATTGTTGACATGGTGCTGGAGAGTACTGAAGAAGGGCTTATGAGGTAAATAAAATAAACCCCAGCTAGCAAGCAAAGTAGGGGGAGGGGAGGCCAGGTTGAAGACATACTGGACTCTTCAGAGATGAAGTCTTTCAGGACCCAAATCAGGATGCCTGTAGTCATCTCTGGTCACTTCCCTGCAAATGCTTTTTTTTTTTTTTTTTTTTTTTTTTTTTCCAAAACCTGCTTCTTCCTTGCAAATACTTGTCCCTGGTCACTGCCCTGATTGCTCAAGGAGAGATTAGGCAGCTTGTGTGACCAAGGCTGGAACATTGTCCTGGAGGGCCATCTTCATATTCTGGATTCTGGGGATGGCACAGGGTTCTTTCAGAATATTTTGAGAAAGGAGTCTTGCCTAGTCATCCATGGCCTAAAACTCTTCTAGTAGTTCAGACCACCTAGATAGAAAGTTAACATGTGAGGTCTTGTCCCTACCACAAGGGGTATTGCCTACTTTAGAATTTTTTGCATTTTCAAATGATTCCCACAGGGGAATAATAGCCAATGACAACAGGGACCACATACTTGTGCATGTTGAATGCCAGGACCATCCCTACCCTTAACTTCATTTTTGTGACTATATGAGGATGATATGCCAATTCTCACTAACAGATGAGGAGACCCTCCTCCCTAGAGCTGCAAAAGATCAGCAGCTGCATCCCTCCTCTTCCCCTCTGCCCACATCTCCTGTGGATTCCACAGACCATCCCCTCACTCATTGCTGTATCCCAGCACCCAATTCAAGCAGGCACCCCCTGCTCAATCACAGACCATGCCTGCAAAAACCAGGTAGGCTTCTTTGAGAAAATCAACAAGACAGATAAACCCTTATCCAAACTAACTAAGAGATGGAGATAGCCAAATTAACAAAATCAGAAGTGAAAAGTGGGACATAGCAACAGATATGAAGGAAATCCAGAGAATCATAAGGATATACTTTAAAAACCTGAACTCCATCACATTGGAAAATATAAAAGAAATGGATAATTTTCTCAATAGTTTAACCAAAGTTAAATAAAGATCAGATAAACCATTTAAATAGCTCTGTAACTCCTAGTGAAATAGAAGCAGTCATTAAAAGTCTCCAACAAAAAAAAAAAAAAAAAAAAAAAAAAACCAGGGAAAAAAAATTTTAACAAAAAAAAAAAAAAAAAAATTAAAAAAAAGACCAAAAAAAAAAAAAAAAAAAAAAAAAAAAAAGGCCAGGGCCAGAAGATTTTAGCATAGAATTCTACGAGACTTTCAAAGAAGAGTTAATGCCAATACTCCTCAAATTATTCCACAAAGTAGAAAAAGAAGGAACATTGCCAGATTCATTTTATGAGGCCACAGTCACCCTGATACCAAAATCACATAAAAACTCAACAAGGAACAAGAATTACAGACCAATTTTCCGTATGAACATAGATGCAAAAATAGTCAATAAAATACTTACAAACGGAATCCAAGAACACATCCAAAAGATAATCCACCATTATCAAGTAAGTTTCATCCCAGAGATGTAAGGATGGATCAATATATGAAATCAGTAAATATAATCCACCATATAAACAAACTCGAAGAAAAAAACTCACATGGTCATTTCATTAGATGTAGAAAAAGCCTTTGACAAAATCCAAAACCCCATCATGATAAAAATCCTAGAGAGATTAGGGATACCAGGAACATACCTAAACATAATAAAACCAATTTACAGCAAGCCTATAGCCAACAAATTAAATGGAGAGAAACTCAAATCAATTCCATTAAAATCAGGAAAAAGACAAAGTTGTCCACTCTCTCCATATCTATCCAGTAAAGTACTTGAAGTTTTAGCTAGATCAATAAGACAACTGAAGGAGATCAAGGGGATAAAAACTGGAAAGGAAAAAGTCAAAGTATTTTTATTTGCAGATGATATACATAAGTGACCCTAAAAATTTCACCAGGGAACTTCTACAGCTGATAAACACTTTGAGTGAAGTGACTGGATATAAGGTTAACTCTAAAAAGAAAATCAGTAGCCCTCCTATATACAATGACAGACAGACTGAGAAAGAACTCATGGAAACAACACCTTCTACAAAGAGCCTCAAATGATGTAAAATATCTTGGGGTGCCGGGCGGTGGTGGCGCATGCCTTTAATCCCAGCACTCGAGAGGCAGAGGCGGGCGGATCTCTGTGAGTTCGAGGCCAGCCTGGTCTACAAAGTGAGTTCTAGGAAAGGTGCAAAGCTATACAGAGAAACCCTGTCTCAAAAAAAAAAAAAAAAAAAAAAAAAACCAAAAAAAAAAATCTTGGGGTAACTCTAATCAAACAAGTGAAAGACTCATATGATAAAAACTTCAAGTTTTTGAAGAAAGAGGTTGAAGAAGATATCAGAAGATGGAAAGATCTCTCATGCTCATGGATTGGTAGGATTAACATAGTAAACATGGCCATCTTCCCAAAAGCAATCTACAGAGTCAATGCAATTCCATCTAAACCACAACATAATTCTTTACAGACCTTGAACGGACAATCTTCAACTTTATATGGAAAAATAAAAAACTCAGGATAGCTAAAACAATCCTGAACAATAAAAGAATTGCTAGATATCCCACCATTTCCGATTTCAAGCTGTGCTAAAGAGCTATAGTAATAAAAACCACATGGCATTGTCATAAAAGCAGACACATTGATCGATAGAATCAGATCAAAGACACATGTAAACCCACAACCTATCACATACCTATGGACACCTGGGTAGGTTTTTTTTTTTATATAAAGAAGCAATAAATACACACAAGAAAAAAAGATATCATCTTCCACAAATGGTCCTGGTCAACCTGAATGTCTGCATGTAGAAGAATGTAAATAGATTCATATTTATTACCTTTCACAAAATTCAAGTCCTAGTAGATCAAAGACCTCAACATAAAGCCAGATATACTGAACCTGATAGATGAGAGTATGGGGAATAGCGTTTAATGTGTTGGCACAAGAGACAACTTTCTGAACACCTGTAGCACAGGCACTAAGATCAACAATTAACAAATGGGACTTCATGAAGCTGAAAACCTTGTGTAAGGCAAAGGACACTATCAATTGGACAAAGTGGCAGCCTACAGAATGGGAAAGTAGTTGTCAACTCCCGATCTGATAGAGGACTAATACTCAAAATATATAAAGACTCAAGAAACTAGATATCAAAAACCCAAATAATCTTATTCAAAAATGGGGTACAGATCTAAACCGAATTCTCAATAGAGAAATCACAAATGGATAAGAAACACTAAAAAATGTTCAACATTCTTAGCCACCAGGGATATGCAAATCAAAACTACTTTGAGATTCTATCTTACACCTGTCGGAATGTCTAAGATCAATAACACAAATGACAGTTCATGCTGGCAAGGATGTGGAGCAAGGTGAACACTCTTCTATTGCTGGTGAAAGTACAAATGTGTACAACCACTATGGACATCAATATGGCAGTTCCTTATGGGAATTGATCTACCTTAAGGCCCAGCTACACCACTCTTCAGCATATATACAACAGATGCTCTATGTTACCACAAGGATACTTGCTCAATCATGTTCACTGCAGCTTTATTCCTAATAGCCAGAAACTGAAAACAACCCAGATGTCCCTTAACAGAAGAATGGATAGAGAAAATGTGATACATTTACACAATAGAGTATTACTAAGCTGCTTAAAAAAAACATGACATCATGAAATTCACAGGCAAATGGAACTAGAAAAATAAATCTTGAGTGAGGTAGCCCAGACCCGGAAAGACAATATGGTATGTACTCACTTATAAGTGGGTATTAGCTGTTAAATAAATGATAACCAAGCTACAATCTGTAGACCCAGGGAGGTTATGTAATGGGGTCTGGGGGGGATGCATGGATCTCCCTGGGGAGGGGAAATAGAACAGATTTAACAGGTGGACTGGGGGTGGGGGTGGGCGGGGATGGGAGCTAGAGGGGTTGAGTATGGGGGGGGATGAGAAAGAGAGTTCAGGAAGAGATGGCTGGAATTGGGGTGTCGGGAAGGTGGTGTGGAAACCTGGTGCAGGGAAAACTGCCTGGAATCTGTGAAGCTGATCCTAATGAGGACTCCTAGTAATGGGGATATGGAGTCTCAACTGACTGTCTCTTGTAGCCACATAAGGCTTCCGGTGGAGGGACTGGGTTATATTCAATTGAATTGTAGGCCAAGGAGGTCTGATAGAAATCCCCAAAATATCCAGTCTGATGCTTAGACAAAAAGTTGTTCTCCACAAACTGAGAGTGGAGCCCCATTATGGAGGACAACATCCACACAACTTATTGGACTTGGAGAAATCGATCTGGTGCCTACATGAAGCCTTCACCCCTATGTTCTAGTGTCTTTGATGCAGGAAGGTACTCTGTAGGCTACCAAAAGAGAAACATGGACACCATCCCAGCCACAAAAGCTTTGGCCTACAATCTGTCCTTCCTGCAAAATATGTTAAGGTAATGGTGACATAGAACTTATAAGAGTAGCTAATGAATGTCTGATTTGACTTAAGGCCCACTCCACAAGAAGGAACCCATATTCAACACTGCTTGAGTATCCAAGAACCAGAGAGTAGTTAGTCCAAAGACCTAGGGTAAAATCTCTTGTATAATATTAGAGGGACCAGCCTTAATATTATACATCCCAGGGGCTCAGAAGAGAGAACTACTAACAGCGAGGACTATTTTCAGGAAATAGAATCTCAGCACACCGAGCTCTATAGTCCACTTGCTTTAATTCCTCTGGCATAACATCCTTTAAACACAGCTTCAGTTCTGTTCTCGTGCCTAGCTCCTTTCTTGCCTGATTTCTCTCTATACTTATCTAAGTTCTATCTTAGTTCTCTCATCTTAATTCTGCCTCATCTAGGTCCTTTTCAGCTTGTTCTTACCCAGCTAGTACTTCCCCATCTGGCTTTTCCTCATCTTCCATCTCATTCCTCTAGTACTCTCTTCTAGCCCTTCAATCTAGTTCTTCCTCATCTCAGTTTGTTCCTCTCAAGTTTTTACCTTTCTAGTTCTTCCATTCTCTTCTCTCTTCTCTGTACACGTGCCCTGGAAGTCCTGGTATATAAAGCCCGGCTTCCAGGGTCAAACGGAGGGGTGATAAGAATTACACTGAGAGGCAATAACCGTTAATTATCATTTGCAACCCCAAATGGAAGTGACCAATGGGGAAATGAATTAACTAAAGGCTAAATTCTGGTAATATCTAAGAAGAGGGATCTTATGTGCTCAACTATAGTCTTAAACGTGATTAGTAGACAATGTTAAGACTCTATAAGTTGCTAGGTCAATGGGAGAAAATAAAACTGTCTTCTTTTTTCCTGTGGCTCCTATCTGTCCAAGCTATCTACCGTTTTTTCTGCAGGGTGGGGGAAAGTGTACTCAGTCACTAGGCAACCTGTGTACAGCTAGATGCCTCTGGTGATAGTTAAAGGGAGATCTGGAACTAGAGGTAAGGTTTGGGAAAGGAGGAAGTAAAGCTTAATTGGCACATCCGCCAGGCCTTCTCAAACAGGTAGCCTGGATGGTTAAGTCTGTTCTTAGAGAATACAGAGGTATCTCTGATAAGGTACTTTCCTCCATCTGGGGATGGACCTGGCCGGATGCTGCCAATGATGATAATTACAGGGAGGCTTGAACTGGGGTTCTGGCTGAGCATAGCTGTCAGCACAGAAGGTTATCCAAATATTCCTAGAAGTGGTTAGGTAAGGAGTTAAAGATCTATAAAGTTAGTAAGGCTGTAAGAAAGGAGGGTCTGAGCTAAAATGTGTAAAGCTATTACTTAACGTCCACCTGACCTAGGCGGTGTCTCCTTGTGGAATTTATCTTAAATCAGGAGACTTGCATGTGGACTGTTATTACTGCTAGTCCTTGAAAGTGGCCAAGGGAGATATCTGATTCCAGAGAAAGCCTTTCCTAAGGATGTTCTCCAAATACCTGGAATGTGTATGTCCAGAGAGTGATCAGTCCACACTGTTGGCCCTTCTTAGGGAAAAGTCAATTGGGAAAACTATGAAGGCACACATGATTTTCATAACAGAATACAGCTGACGTATAACAAGCCAAATAACACCAAAAACTCCTTGGAATTTGGCTTCCTCTGGAGGAATTCCCTGATCCCTCCAGGTAGTGACTTTGCCATAACCAGCTGAGTTCTTATGATATATTCCTGTGGCCCACAGCAAAAATCAAATACTACTGGACTAAAAAAAAAACAATAGCATGATCCCTAATGATATTCTGCTATACTCATAGATCAGTGCTTTATCCAGTCATCATCAGAGAGGCTTCCTCCAGCAATAGATGAGAACAGATGCAGAGATCCACAGCCAGACATGTAGAGAAAGAGTCTAAAAGGGAGGTCTCCATCAAATCCCTCCCCTCAGAGCTGAGGGAATCCCTCAGAAGAGGAGGTGGAAAGATTGTAAGAGTTAGAGGGGATGGCGGACACCAGGACACCTATGAATCAACTAAGCAAGGCACATTTGAGCTCATAGAGACTGAAGCAGCAAACACTGAGCCTACATGGATCTACACCAGATCATCTGCATATATATTATAGCTATTAGGTTAGTATTTTAATGGATCTCCTGACTGTGAGAACGAGTGGATCTCTGACTCTTTTGCCTGCTCTTGGGACTCTTTTTCTCCTGTTGAGTTGCCCTGTTCAATTTCAATATGGAAGTTTTTGCTTCATTTTATTATATTTTATTTTGTCACATTTGGTTGTTATCTCTTAGAATCCTGTTCTCTAATTAAAGACAAAAAGGGAGTGGATCTGGAGGGGAGGGGAAATGGGGAGGATCTGGAGAAGTAGAGGGAAGGGAAACTATATTCAGGATATATTGTATGAAAAAATAATCTATTTTTCAATTTTTTAAAAAGTAGTTTGTAAAGTATCTGGAAACATTTAACTCAAGTAGTGAAATAATAATTTAATCAAAGAATTACAAATGACACAATAGTCATAAACTCCAGCATGGAAAAAATCAGAAAGTCCTCTAATTTTTTAATCTTATCAAGGTATGGATAAGAACATTTCTGCCATTATATAGTTTAAGAAAGAACTGCCACTGAGAAGCAGTATATGCAGGCCACCAAAGTCAGGAGAGAAACAAAGGAGAGTCATGAAAGTCAACCAAGTGCAGAGAGTTTTCACTGGGAAGCCGGTCCAGTGGTAAAAGGCTGGATAATCAACTCCTCATAGACCAGAAGGTAGCATTTAGGAGTGAGGGTGAGCACTCCCAATGCAAGCTCGTCTTTTTCTTCTTTGTTTCCTACTTCCCTGGCCTGTTAAAGACGTGGCTTGGTGGAGTACACACCAAGAAGCAATGTAATTATTCTCCATATCACATTTAGATGAGTTGTGCTGAAGCCAAATAAAACTAAACACACATACACACACACACACACACACACACACACGAGGAAAGCTAACACACTAAGTTAAGTCAGTGACACAATTAATTCAATGACCTCCAACCACGCAGCTCCTGGCCAGTTCGTGTAATAGCGAATTGTGTTGCTGTCTCCTTCCATAACATGACGCTTTCATAGGGTGGAACTCTGATCTTTCAGGGGGAAAAAAGCATCATCATCACCATCGAACACTTCCCAGACCCAGGGATACAGTTCCCCTGACACTGCATTCTAGAGGAGAGGAAGACAGAAAACAGAAACGCCACAGTATGCAGAGCATTAGCTGGACATTTGCCTTGAAGGACAGAGAGTTGCTGGGTCAGGCAAGCGCAGGTTCAGGTCACAGGGCCCTGGAGAGCCTTTCAAATACAGTGAGAGAGTAAGAATGTCAGAGAACAAGCTGTGTGAGCTTTGTAGGGGAAAATAGTAAATTCAAAGGCTTTGCGTTAGGAACGTTCTTGCAGGAGACGTGCCGTGGAGTGCCTGGAGGGGAGGATGGGAGAGGATAGAGTGTTGCATACCTGTATCAGAGAGGGCCTTCAACCAGCTGGACTTGAGATTCTTAAAGTGTGGTTTTCCTTTAAACTGGGAAGATGTGATGATTGAGCTGGTAACGCATTTGCCAGGCAAGCCTGGACACCCGAGGTTGATCCCTGGACATGTGCCCGTGTAAAGGTGTGTCTGTGGTGGGACTCACATAAATAAGAGGACATTATTGAACTTGCGACGTTCAAGTGTCCCTTTAAGGTTCTCATGTTTGGGAAGTGGTGATGTGTACTGGCATAGGGAGTGGCTAACTAAGGATGGATGGATTTGTACCTGTCCTGAATGAAAAGGTGTGCTATAGCTGAGACACAAGGGAGTCAAGATTTACCACCAACTGTTTCAGCTCAGGTACGAACCTGTGCTTTCTAAGTAACTCTTTTAAATTGCTGAAGGGTATTCACCTTTTTGAATTTTAATCTGGATATACCATATATAATTTTCTTTCAAATATGTATTTGGAAATGCCAATCAGAGTCATATAAGTAATACCCTTTCTCTATCACTTGGGATGTAATAGCATTCAATGTCAGTGTAAGTATGTTGGTAATAAAACACAATTCTCACCAGTCAGTGGTGATGCATGGCTTTAATCGTGGCAATCAGGAGGCAGAGGCAGGTGAATCTCTGTAAGTTCAAGGCCAGCCAGTTCCAGAACAGCCAGGGCTACAAAGATAAACATCTCAAAAAAAAAAAAAAAAAAAAAAAGAAACCCAAATACAATTCTCTAATTTACTTTAAACAAACAACAACAGAGACTAGAGAGATGGCTCAGCCATTAAGAGCACTGGTTTTTCTTCCAGAGGACCCAGGTTTGATTCCCAGCACCCACATGGCAACTTACAACTGTCTGTAACTCCAACTCCAAGAGATCTGACATTCCCATCTGGCCCCCCAGGATACCAGGCACACAACTGATTCACAGATATACATGCAGGAAAAACACCAACACATATATAAAAATCAGTGGCATCTATGTATGTAACACTTACATACTGTATGAGTGTGTACGCCCTACAGACCCAACTGACCAAGGAATTCCTGGGACCCTTTCCTGGCTGCAAGTTTTATAAGCATCTATACAAAAACGTAACATTGTCAATAATGTAATTGCTTACATATAAATGACTCCAAGTAAATCACAAAAGGGTAACAGTGTTCATATGTTATTGCCTAAGTTGGCTTTTGTTTTTCATGATGATTCCTCCTAATGGTGTGGAGTCAGTCCTCTTTTTTTTTTTTTTTTTTTTTTTTTGTTTTGTTTTTCAAGATAGGGTTTCTCTGTGTAGCTTTGCACCTTTCCTGGAACTCACTTGGTAGCCCAGGCTGGCCTCGAACTCACAGAGATCCGCCTGCCTCTGCCTCCCAAGTGCTGGGATTAAAGGCGTGCACCACCACCACCACCACCACCACCGGGCAGAGTCAGTCCTCTTAATGCTATGAAGGAAATGATAAAAACAAACACTTTTAAGAACTCTTCCCCTAAGCAAACATTAGCCCTGAGCAGGTGTTCTCACCTGGCCAGTGCTGATGCGAGTGGGCATGGAAGATGTTCATAGCTGCGTGGAAACTAGTCTTATATTTGAGGAAAACAGAAGAGTTGACATCAGGGCTCATGGTAGGAGAGGGCATGGGTGAAGCAGGATGTCCTGTCCCATGTTTGTTTTTATTCCTTTTTTTTCACACTCAATGTTTGTTTCCAGTGGAAGGAGAGAGTTCCTTAAGATCTCCCTTTACGAAGCCTAAGATTCAAGGACTTCTTTAGCAGGTGAGCTTCAGCTCATGTTACACTGACCGGTTTGTAGTATTTAGACATTCTGGATATAGTAACCCAAGGCAGGCAGACAACAAGGACTCAGTGGAGAAGCCTAATGACTTGGACACATACGTTGGAAGAAGAGAACTGACTCCCATAAGTTCTTCTCAGACATCCATGTGTGCATCCCCGCATGCATTTGCCTCCACCTCCCTTCCAGATAATTAAGTATAAGAAATGAAATAAAATGTCCAAGAGACGTTCCCGAACATTGGATGAAACATGCGAAGTAGCAGAAGGAAACACACACAGCGAAGGTTGGAACTGTGTGTGGTAAACAGCTGCGTTCTGACTGGAAGAAGGTCGGGCTCTCTGTGCTCACGTGTAACATTAGTGCTCACTTCATTTTATTGGATGTTGTGACACACCCCATAGGCACCCGTGTGGCCTTTGCCTGAACTGTTTGGGCAGAAAGAAGTGTGGAAGGCAGGAGCACAAGGTACAGATGCAGGGTCCCACAGCTCTCTCTACCTGCCTCCTTAGTCTGTGAAAGAGACCCTTTTGATGGTGTTTGTAGGAAAGCAGGTTGATGGAGAGCCAACAGGAACATACCCTACTGGACTCTGACAGTTCTGACACTTGTTGATGATAAATGGTAAAACCAAACCCTGCTTCTGCCACATCTGCAAAAATCTTCTGAGAAACTAATGACAATCAGGAAATCTCCTGTTTGTCAGAACAAGTTCTAGAATGGGAAGAAATTTGAATTTCACGGCCGGGTGGTGGTGGCGCACGCCTTTAATCCCAGCACTCGGGAGGCAGAGGCAGGCGGATCTCTGTGAGTTCAAGGCCAGCCTGGGCTACCAAGTGAGTTCCAGGAAAGGCACAAAGCTACACAGAGAAACCCTGTCTTGAAAAACCAAAAAAAAAAAAAAAAAAAAAAAGAAATTTGAATTTCACAAATGATCTACAAGCATTGCAAAAGTGGATTATCTGGTCTATTTTGCTTTAAATGGTTTTAAATCTTCTTGAATTTTTATTAAATTTCCCAAACATCAATAGTATCAATAGAATAAAAACAATTTAATTTTAAGATACATAAACCATTTATGGAAAGGAGTCACCAACAAGGGATATTGGATTTTTCTTACAGGAAGGCAATTGAAATACAGTTTATGGGAAGAAATTATCATTAAATTTATTCTTACTCATTGTCCGTGTTGCGATGTTTTCTTTCTTGTAAATGACTATTGTATTAGTCAGAGTTTTCTAAAGGAACAGAATCGATAGGACATATATATATTAAAAGGATATTCATTAGATTGGCTCGCAGGATGAAGGCCAGGCTGTCCAACAATGGCTGCCTAGTATTTGGCTGAGAATCCTGCAGTTGTTCAGTCCCCAAGACTGGATGTCTCAGCAGACCCAATCTGGAGTCCTGGCAGATTCCTGGAGAGTTGCTGATTTCAAGTCTACATTAAAATACCAGAGACATGCTGGTTCTAAGAGCAGCAAAGGGCTGCTTCAGCAACAGGATAGATGAACTTGCCAGCCAGAGTGAGGGCAAGCAGGCAAAACACAGTTTCCTTCTTCCCTGTCTTTTTATCTGGATGCCTCCAGAAGATGTAGCCAAGATTTAGGGTGGTGTAGCTGGAAGTTTTCCTGTGTCCTGCCAGGCCCTGTGGTCCTGCAGCCACTTATAAAATAATCATTCAGAGGCTTATATTAATTACTAACTGGATGGCCCATGGCTCAAGCTTCTTGCTAGCTAGCTCTTATAACTTAACCCATTTCTATTAACCTAAAAGTTGCCACGTGGCCATGGTGTTACCGATCTGCTGTCGTCTTGCTGCTCCTTGGGAGGCAACTGGTATCTCCCTCACCCCACCCTTCTTCTCTCTGTATCTCTACTTGGATTTCTTGCCTGGCTGTAAACTTTCTTGCCATAGCTTTATTTACTAACCAGTGGGAACAGCATATATTCACAGCATACAGAAAGACATCCCATAGTATAGTGGGTCTTCCTGCTCTCAACAATCTGATCAAGAAAATTGCTCACAGAGTGTCCATCAGCTTAGATTTTAGATGATGACAGATATAGTCAAGTTGACAAACAAGATTAGCCACCATTATGTTCCTTTAAAAAGGTGTTCTTATATCCTATGTGTATGTGGTATCTGGGCTGGCCTACACATCTATGTGAAAACTCTCTTGTATACATCTTTTTGTTTCTAGTTTACGAAAAGTGGCAAATGTATTTCACTTCCCTTAAATTAAGATATGCATCTTAAGAGAACTAGCGCAATGTTCTATGTTTCATGACTTTGTTATAAAGTATGAGTCTCATAGATGCCATCAGGGTGTTGAGTTTCCATTAACTCTTGAACGTAGGTGGTCCTTTATAGCCTCCAAGGGTCTCTGCACCCAGTGTCACTTGAGGCTCACAAAAGTGCAGCTGAGGGAAAGAAAAGGCAAGGCAATTGGGAGAGCTACTCAAGTTGCACACTGGGTCAGTGGCATATCCTGGTCCTGAAGCTGGCTTCCCCATTTCCTGGTGCTGTCTTCCCATGGCGTGGAATGGGCAGTGGTTGGGATTTGATTAGGTTAACTTTAGTTTTTTTCCAAGCTTATCAATCCCAAGTAGCAAACTGTACCCTTGCCAGAGAAGTGCTCTTCATGTGTCAGGGGTAGCTGGGCAGTGAACTTTAGCATTTTTTGCACAATTGAATCATCCTTTTAAAAGACTGGCTGGCTCCCTGTAAAAATAATGTCTTAGTCCTCTGGGAGTAGCCTGGGACTGCCACACTGACGGTCATATGCTGCCCTGAGAGAACTCTACTGGGAGAATGAATAATTCATATCCCTAAGTTCTTTATAAACAATATTGGTTGCTAGAGGGTTTCAACACTTCAGTTCCACCTCTGTGTGCTGCCTCTTCACTAGGCTGAGGGGTTTATTATCACACTGCAGTATGGGTCACATAATATAAGAGGTCTCGTGGGTGCTTTCTCAAGGGTTTTCTGTATAATTATGTCGTTGTTGTGAGTGACTGTCCTGGAAGCCAAGAATCTTTGGGAATCCACCTGTACCCTCTTACAAAAGGATTATCCTAATTAGGTTTGTTGATTGTTTATATCCCTCATGGAGCTATGGGAGGGCAACAAGACCCTCTTCTGAGTAGCCAGCTATTCCCTGCAACCTGCTGCAGGTAACTCTGCCTAAAGTGTGTGGAGCCTTTGGGAAGGGCTAGAGTATGCAGGCTGGAGAAAACTAGGGAAGAGGTGCTTTATTTATGTGATGACTTAGAAACCCTCATCCCAGCCAGGTGTGGTGGGGCATGTCTTTAATCCCAACACTCAAAAGGCAGAGACAGGTGGATTGCTGAGTTTGAGACCAGCCTGGTCTATAGAGTGAATTCCAGGACAGACAGGACTATAGAGAAACCCCATCTAAACAAATAAACAACAAACAAACAAACAAATAAAGGAAACACTTAACCCTGCTGGGTAAAGTCAAGTCTCTCCAGGTGTATCCTGTTGTGATGAGGGGCATTCACATCATGTAAGTAAATAACCCCTCACCTATGCTATGTAAGGAAGCCCAACAAACTCATTGGTTTCCCAGCCTTCGTTTGTCACTGGGACCTTAGAAGGGGTAAACATTGTATATGTCTCCTGGGTAGGAATTTTAGCAACAGTCATGCTTGTGAATATCATGCCAGTAGAGTTCTGATTAACAGATGTTGAACAGAAGTGCCTATTGCAAGTCAGCCTAGGTATTAAACCTGAAAATTATGAGAAACACCAGATCAACAATTGTACTTCTTGTCTACATATCTTCCACCTACATATGATCAAGCACATCCTGTGCTGTTGGGAAAACCAACCTTGTTTACTGAAGTGAAAACATGTTGGTTGTTATCTTACATTATCAACAGCCCCCAGCATTCCAGGAGGTTATCTGTTCTTGGGTAAGTGAAGCTTACAGGTTAGCTTTAGCTCTCACATTCCACCTTGAGTTGTATCCTGAGTCAAATCCTTGACTCTGTAGTGGGTACCTTTTAATATTGGGATCTAATAAACCATCAGCTTAGTGGCACCCAAATGGAAATTTATGTATCTAGTTAGGGCTTTAATGATGCAAGGGCCAATAGTAATTAGCAGAGAGAGAAGGGCCAAAGGCCCTGTGATGGCTGATATCAGAGTTACTATAAGAATGGGAACTAGTCATTTTTCATCTTAGGTCCCCTTTTTATGCATTTTTTAGAGCAGTCAGTTTATCTCTAATGATTCCCAAGTGATTTGCATAGAAATAAAAATTTTCTCTTAAAGTCATATAATACTTCGTTGTTTTGTATAGAGCAGGTAGAGTACCCTATCATATTGTAGAACTATTTCAGCTAGTGAATCTACCTGTTGATAGATCTGGGCCTATTTGGTTTTAACAGGTACCTTTCCTGATATACTAATAGGCACTATAAGTAGCCATTTAGCCCCCTATTCCAGGGAGTTTTCTTTTGATCTAACATTCCATCCTGTTGGGGATAAGGGGTGATGTACTCTCTTCTGTAACTACTTCCTGCTGTAATTAGGACTTCATGTCAGGGCCCAGGAAGACTGGAATGCTAGTCAAAGGCCAGAAGGGGATTCAGGCAATAGAGCATTCAATGGAAGCACCTGATTAGCTGACCCAGCTAAAGAGGCAGAGAGCAATCACACTGGCTGGACTGGTTCACTTCAGCTTTCAGCAAGTCCAGAGCTTACAGCAGTTTAGAGTAGTTTGTAGTCCACAACAGATCCTGGAGGGCATTATCATCCAAGTGAAAATCTGCTGAGACAGACAGAGACTAGGGAGAGAAGTTAAAGTTAAGAAACTTAAAGGGAAATCTTACATTTGGAGCTTTCAGTCCTGTTATCCTGGTAGCTGGGGGAGGGGAAGATTCCCTAGACCAGAGGAGAGAGAGATCACACCCTCAGGCAGATGGGAAACTTAGGCTGTACTTACCTGGAGTCCATTTGACCTGTAAGAGGTGGATCCAAGTTTTATGACTCCCTCGACTCCCTGAAGCTTATATGATCTTTAGTTAACAAAAAGAGATAAAAGTTTTAGAAATTGGAGCTGTTTGTAATCTGTACTAAAATCTACATTGTAGAAAAAGCAGCTAAAACAGCTGGAGTAGACTAATGCCTTTGAGTCATGGCAAAAGATATGGCTTTGAGTTAAAAAATAATGAACATTCTTTCTCTGTCCAGAGAATTGGGCATATATAAATTGGAAAGAGATATGAGATATTTTTAGCCTTATGAGAAGAACCTTCAGATCTATATTTAGAAGACAACCAAAGGAAATTTTAAATATTGAGCATGTAACTGATAATAATAGTCAGTGCTTTACCAGCTTATCAGAACTCCATTGATCAATGTTAAAACTCTGAAATTTTGAAATCTCAGTATAACAACAGCATAGAGAGAGAAAGAAATCTAAAACATTTTTCATTACTTTAAATCATTTTCTTATATTTTTAGAATTTGCACTTATATATTTTAAAACATTTTATTAGACTCCCAGAGCTTACATCCATTTAAAATCTTTTTCTTTCAACCTAATCATTTACCAGAGATATGAGTAGTTATTATTGAAGTAATCATTGCAAAGCAAGTTCTTTTAAATATATCAATAGTAAACTGTTACATCTGAAACCTGTTTATCCTTTAAATATGAAGCCTGTTAGTAAGGCAAACCTGTCTGTGAGTTTGCCTTTTCTTTTTTTTTTTAAATCAGATAAACTAATAGCTCTAGAAAAGGCCTGAGTTGTTGTTTTATTTTTGTTTTTTGTTTGTTTGTTTGTTTTTGCTTTGGAGTGTGTGTGTGTGTGTGTGTGTGTGTGTGTGTGTGTGTATGCACTTTTTCATGTGAAATGCATTGGCCTACTAAATTGATGAAGGTACCATGAGCCATCAAGACCATCAAGAGATCTAAGATGGATAAATTATAGCAGGAAGTATAACCCAAATGATCTATTTATCAATCAAGTGACAGAGACTTATTCATTACCTAGATGGCTACCCTAGGCTCCTGTGGTCTTGATGGCTTTGTTGGGGGCAGTGGTCAGTCTTTGGCTATCATACAGGACAGAATTTAATCTTTAGCTGCCACACAGAGCAGCAGCTACCCTCACCTGACAGACTCAGGTCTGAGACATTTTCCTGCAGAGGAGGAACCTGGGACTGACCTTACTTTGACAAGGCAGAGTAGAGCAGTTAATCTAATAATGTCCACAGTTTGTGCAGAGCAATAGCAGCAGGAGAGACGGGGCATTTTTACCAGGTGGTTAAGGTTAACATTACAATTCATGCGGAGTTGCAGTGCCTCATCTCTCTTCTTTGGAAGCCCTAGTGTTCCTGATAGGAACTGGCATGTACATTATGAGAAACTTTTTACTAAACATTTTAAATGCCATATTCAGCAGATCTCTGAAGAGTTTGAGGACCATAATCTAGTGAGTATATCAGATTTAAACAAACTTTACTTCTTTTTAGTTACTTGCTTTAGGCTTAACCTTGAAGACATACAGGAAGCAAAATAAAACTTATTTTTATAATTAAATATTTTTGAACTTAGCATGAATACTAGCATAGTTCTGGGTACATTAAAAAATTTAAGCATTATGCGGTGACAGATCATTAACTTAAATGTCTTAATTATCCTTAATGGTTTATAACAAGTTAGAAGGTTTTATAAGATTAGGATTTGTAGCTTTATCTCTGTTAAGTTTAAGCCTTAAGATATAACAATTTCTGAGTTGAAGCTCTTTTTAGTATCAAAATAAAACTTAACATCATAAATACAGTCCATAGGGAGATTGTAGGTGGAGTTTTTCCACGGTGACTGCTAGTTTCCCAATAAACAACACAGAGACTTATTATTAATTATAAATGCTCAGCCAATAGCTTAGACTTGTTACTAACTAGCTTTTACAACTTAAATTAACCCATATCTCTACATTCTACCATGTGGCTTAGTACCTTTCTTTAACACAGCATGTTCATTTTCCTTTTCTCTGGCGACTCTGCCCTCCTTCTTCCCAGCCTTCTCTCAGTCTGGCTCACCCGACTAACCTCTTCCTGCCTAGCTATAAGACAGTTGGCTCTTTATTAAACCAATGAGAGCAAAATGTCTTCACAGTATACAAGGAGATTATTCCACAGCAGGAGATTGGCAACTTTATACTTTCCTGGCCCTTTAATAACGCACTATTACTGACTCTCACAGTTTCTTCTATGATTCAGTTTATCAAAATAGCTAACTCTTAACACAGTTAGTAAAGACAAGGAGGTTAGAAATTCATTCTTAAATCAGGCTCTGATAGCCTAAATAGACCTTAGGTAAGGAACAACATTCTACAGGCTCTTTGCCAGACTTAGGTCATTGTCTTGCTGCATCATAAGATAGGAATATCCCAGTTTCTGGTGTTAGTGTTTAGTACTCATAGCTGCAGTCCTAATTTTTAGCTTTTTATTTATCATCATCATCATCATCATCATCATTATTGTTGTTGTTGTTGTTATTTTGTTTATTTGAGACATAGTTTCTCTGTGTAGCCCTGGCTATCCTGGAACTCCATTTGTAGACCAAGCTGGCCTCAAACTCAGAGATCTGCCTACCTCTGCCTCCTGAGTGCTGGGATTAAAGGTGTGAGCCATTACATCTGGTTTTTTTTTAAGATTACATATTAATAAAGATATCATAATATAAAATATTTTATAAACTTAAAATGTCCCATAGCCTAATAAATGTAAATATTTTAAATGATATTCCTTTAAAAATATCCAGTTTTTTAAATTTAAATTTTCTGTAAAACTCCAAAATTTCCCTTTAAAGAAGTTTAAAATCTCTCAACTGTGGGCTCCTACAATATAAAAAATAAATTACCCTTTTTAAAGTACCCTTCTTTTTGTTTTTTGTTTTTACTTCAAAAGGGAATAAATAGGGCACAACCATAACAAGGCAAAATCAAACTCCAACAGTACAAACAACTCAATGCTGGACATCTGGAATCCATTTATAATCCTCTGGGCTTCCCCAAGGGACTTAGGTCACCTCTCTGACCCCACTCTTGGCAGCATACACAGTCTATCTTCTAGGCCCCAGCCAGCTCTAATTCACTGTGGCTGGTATTTCTGGTGACTGTCACACGGCACCAGAATCTCTGAAACTGATGGGGTCCCACATTGCAACTGGTCTTCCTTTGGGAACTCTGTCACACAGTGCCAAGTGTCACCTGCCTTCCAGGACACCTTCATGCCTTTAAAACCAATACCACCCGGGTGACTCTCACATGACAAAGTTTGGCCACCAGCATGAGGTGCATACTTGTATGTGAATGCACGGAAGTGCAGCACTGTTTTTTAAACCCTATCCTTCATAAGCCTTGTTTTTATGACTTTGTTTCTAGGACCAGAATTCTCATACAAACATCCATCCTAATCCAAAATATCTTAGAGACCTGATGTTGCCTCCTCAGTTGGTTTATACCATGTGGTCACCTTTAGTCAAGATGGTGGTAAAGTCGATGACATCCATCCTCTCCAACCCTGGCAATGATGGCTGCCAGCTACATGGCTGCCTAAAGATGGTGGTGAAGTCACATGACATTCATCCTCTCCAACCTTAGCGAAGATGGCTGTTCCCATCCTGGTGAGGGACAGAAGCTAAGATGGCAGCAAGCCACATGTTGCTTATATCCTAAGATGGTGTCATGACACATAGTTTTTTTTTAAGATTGCCTATATAGAGATTTTTAACTATCAACCCTGTGTTATGAGTTTTAAGATAACTTTTCTGTTACAGATATTACAAATTTTTAAACAAACTCAATACACTAACAGATCTTAAGGTACAGACAGTTCACATAATAGTTTTACAAAAACTTGAGATGACGTTTATATCTTAGCAAGTCTTAGGCAATTAAATGAAATTGATTTTTTTTTCTATTCTGCTTTGCTTTCTTTCCCCTGTCACAGAATCAGGTGGATTTCCTGGCACAGGACATAGAGGAAATATGCTTGGGTCTAGACAAGGAAGAGTCATAACCCAACTCTAGATCCAGGTTTTCAATAAAGTATAAGAGCATAGAACAACTTTAACATTATCCACACCCAAAAGACATTTGAATCCCTGCTCGCTTAAATACAGTGACCAGTAAGCTCAGAGATAAATTCCGAGGCTTAGCTATCCAAGCAGCCTTGGCAAGTGGCAGAGGTGGATTTGGGCCTGAGTGAGGGGAGTGCACACAGGGTGCACACAGGGGGGCAAGTTGGGGAGGTGCCCACATTGCCTCAGCCTGGCAGTGTGAGAGTGGTGGTAGCTTGAACTTGGTCTAGCTCCCAAGTCCACCTGTGACTGGCACAGAAACACACACATGAGATGGAGCAAAAGCAAAACCGATACATTTGACTGGATCCCAGGCAGAATGCACAAAGACAAGCAAACCATGGGACAAGACACGCTGCAAAGTAACAGCAGAGACTGTTGGGGGCACAGAGGTCCTTGTGCTCACAGAGAAGCACTAAGAGAACCAGGAATGCTAATTACACAGGGGAATCTCCTCAGTGAAGGAGATAAGATGATAAAATCCTATATTTGTATTCCATCCAGAAAGCTGAGAGTGGAGGTTGTTAATGACCTGGTAATTATTTTTGCTACCTGAAGGGATAGACCTCACCCTAATTTCCCAGAATAATTTATCCCAAACTCTTCCCTCCATAGACCATTTGTTGTGGGATAGAACTTTAACTATGTAAAGGTATGTTACATTTGTTGATGCTGCATTTGTTTATTTATGTAAAGATTTGTTGCTTTTGTTTATGCTGCACGTGTTTAATTATGCAAAGATGTGTTGCTGTTTCATCTTGCCTGCCTAAGGCACCTGATTGGTCTAATATAGAGTTGAATGACTAATAGCTAAGCAGTCAAAGGATAGGTGGGGTTGATGGGCAGAGAGAATAAGTAGGAGGAGAGAGAGAGAGAGAGAGAGAGAGAGAGAGAGAGAGAGAGAGAGAGAGAGAGAGAGAGA
>CABHPR010147260.1:22213-45884 GCA_902168415.1 Peromyscus melanophrys
AGAGAGAGAGAGAGAGAGAGAGAGAGAGAGAGAGAGAGAGAGAGAGAAATAGAGGGAGATACCGGGGGCCTGTCAGCGAGGCAGCTGCCAGACAGAAAGACACAGAGTAGTACATACAGAATGAAAGAAAGGTAGATAGCCCCAAGGCAAAACGTAGATGAAGAGAAACAGGTTAATGTAAGTGATTAGAGCTAGTGGGACAAGCATAAAATAAGGCTGAGCATTCATAATTGATAATTAAGTCTCCGTGTCATGACCTGGGTGCTAGCTGGTGGTCCAAAAGAAAGATTGTTACAACCATTACCCATCGTTAGAGGAGAAGTCCCATGTACTTTGTGGCCTGCTAACCTCTCTGTTATCAGTCAGAGACCACACTAGACTCTAGGCCTTTTAGCTATAGAAGCCACCCTCATGGTCACATGTACTATGTAAAAGAGTTTCTGTATAGTCACACCTTAAGCTTTATTGTGCACCTGGAATTGGACTAATCGTTGCCCGGAAACCTTTTCCCAAATTGTGCTGTGTTTTAAATATGCCGACAACGAACCACCTGGTATTAGACTCCTCAGAGTCTGATCTAGGTTGGCTGCACTGGGATTTCATTCTTACCTCTTCCAGCGGTTCGCTTCCCAGAATAACACCTACAGGGACCCTCTCAAGAGACAAAGACAACAATTGGGGTCATTCAGAGGTTCACCAATTTAACTAAAGAAAACGTCTTAACAAACTGAAGGGTCTTTTTTAGTTGCGTCCTCACCCAACGCAGATGTCAGGGACCCACCAGAGGCTTGCTAAGTGTCCCTGGTTCAGTTAGGCTTAGTCTTGGCTCCTAGGATGCCTGACATCCCACGCTGGGCCTCTCCAAACCTTTGTCTTGACTCCTAGTGTCCTGGGACATCTTTACGGTTCCTCAGCTCTGCTGTGCAGCCTAGGTATTGAAGCCCTGCCAATTGGCTTTCAGGTGCTGGGCCTCTCCAACCTTCTCAGCTCCCTAGTATCACCAAGGCATCCTTAGGGTCCCCAGGTAGGTCAGAAAAAGAGCTGGTGACTCTGGCAGAACTCACAATTAGCCAGAAATAACCAGAGGGCCGTGGGACATCCCCTTTGTCCTGAATGAGAGAATGTTGGGGTGTTGTCAGACCTCTTCCAGGTTCCCAGATCGGGATCCCACAGAACCAGAACAGAACCAGAAACCAGATGTCACAGAAAAGGTTAAGAGATCTCTGTGACTTACCGGGAGGAGGGCTCAGTGAAAAAAGAAAGGAAAAATGCATGCTATTTCTCTTTCAAGTAAAGGAGTTCACTCGGGAAGTCTACAGAACCCAAAGCATGCCCTGGAGCCTTTGGATTGTTATTATTGCAAGGTGCACACCCTGGAGCAAAGGGCCTGGCTTCAGAATTTGGGTGGATGATCTTATCTTGCTGGAGAACTTCAAATGTTAAACCTGAAAATTATGAAGAGAAAGATCAAATTCACGATTATCCAATTAAAGAAGCTTTATTTAATACTGTCCGGTATGATTGACCCTAGGATTTCCACAGAATGGCACTGAATTAGGTTAGTCAGGAGCTTATAAAGGCAGGACTCACAAGGCTATGTACTTCCCCGCTTCATCCAATCAGGGGCAAACATACATCCTGATGTACTTCCTGCCTATGTATATATATGTGCTCATACATGTGCTCAAGACATCCTGTTTACTGAAGTGAAAACATGTGGCTTGTTATCTTACATGAACAACAGCCCCCAGCTTTCCAGGAGGTTATCTGGTCTTGGGTAAGTAGACCTACAGGTTAACTTTAGCCTTCACATGGGGTAAGAATACAGAATCAGAAAGGAGCAAGTCACAGTCTTTGCCCTCAAAATATTCTAGCAAAGAGGGAGAAACAGTAAAACCAGAGCTAAGCATTTTTCATATAATATAATATTAGCACGTAGATGGTAAGAGTCGGTTTCTAGGAAAGTGTCACATTTGTGCTGACACAGCACACGTGGGTGACATTTACGAGATGGACTGAGAAGAGATGTGCTTCCCTGGAAAAGCAAGATAATGGGGCCATGACACTGGCACAGGACCCTGGGATAGTCCCAGGAGCCTGAGAACATGGATGGCCATGGGCAAAGGTAATGATGGTATTGTCTCAGCTTTATGGGGTCTGGTGACTTTTCATTGAGGTGGGGATCTTACAATGTTTGCTATTGACTCAGAATGGAAAGTGAATGGAGTCTACTAAGTGCCATCGGTGTTGATGACCATGCCCAACGCAGACAAGAGATTTATTCATGAATTTTCACTAGATGAACAATTAAGTAGCTGAGAAGAATAATGGGGGTGAAGGCAGGATCATGCTTTCAAATTCTAGTTGCTATCACCTCCAGATAAAGATTGAATAAGTTGATTAAACCTTCTTAGACTCTTTGCCTGTGAAATAGTGATGAGAGAAGAAGGTATTAAAGGAAGGTGAGGTATTCAAGGAGGGAAAGCAGGCACAATTACTAGCATGGTTCTGTAAATGCAGCATCAATTCCAGACTAGATAACACTCCCTGAAATAGCTGAGCCTTTATGGGGGTAGCTACTGGGTGAATTTCAGAATAGGAAGCACTGAAACCCAAAGAGGGCTGGAAAGTTAGGCTTTAGAAAAACAGTGGAGGGCCGGAGTTTAATGAGGTAGCAAAATGGCGTGGAGTAAGGATCAGCTCGAAGCAAAATCATAGAGGCTGTGATATTGAACGGGAGCTTGCTAACAATGCTTTAGGCAGCATGCAGGTGGCATTGATTCTTCTAAACCATTCTTCCATGCTTGACATCTTCTGCCATCAACTGGTGCAAGACTTCAGGAGTAATGCAGGGTCTCATTATATAGTTCAGGGTAACCTCAATCTCAGGCCCCTGAAGACTAAGGTAACAAACATGTCCTACCATGCACAGCTCAAAATCATTCTCTTCTTAAAAGACACTGTATCTGCCAGGCGGTGGTGGCACACGCCTTTAATCCCAGCACTCGGGAGGCAGAGGCAGGCGGATCTCTGTGAGTTCAAGGTCAGCCTGGGCTACCAAGTGAGTTCCAGGAAAAGGCGCAAAACTACACAGAGAAACCCTGTCTCGAAAAACAAAACAAAACAACAACAAAAAAAGGACACTGTATCTGTTAGTGGTTCCCTTTCCAACTTGGAAGATTATTCTGAAGTGTATGTGCAACAATCCATGAAATTCAAATTGCTTTTAATTGCGAGCGCTTCTACGGAGGTTGTATAGAAAGCAGAAATGAGAATGTATGTGTTTTATTTCTTGGACAAAACTTCTGAGTTGTATGCTGTGATGGGGATGGGGAAGTTAGAAAGAAGTAGAAAAGGATGAGAAAGCAAACTATTGCATGACTGTGCCATTTGATGATTTAATTTGCAGAAATAAAGTCTGTAGAACATAAATGTTGGTGCTTTTTCTATTGGTGCTCGGGGTACAGATCTCTGGAGCTCCGTGGGCGGTAATAGTAGTGTGTGGACCTTTCCTGTAGCCAGGGAGCCTAATGAACAGAAGAGTTGCTTTACTTTTGCTGAAACTGCTCCAGACTTTGCATCTTAGTACTTTAATGTGAATCAGGAGTGTTATGAGCAGGTGTCACCGTGAGCAGATCTGCACCGTGGCTGAGAGTATCAGCTAAGAGTACCTGCTCTGTATAGTTACAGCTTTGATGAGACTGCATTTCCCATTTAATATCCCTGTGCCCAGAGGATCTGGCAAGTTTCCTGATCTGTTGTTTTGGGAAGATCAGGAGAACCTATACTGTGACTGGAGTTATTTAGAGATGGGGAGATGGAGATGCAAGATGTCCCCCCATCTGGGGCTCCTCCAGTAAATCATAGTTTGACCTCTGAACTCATTGGAAGAAAGCCTTTAGAAACGCACTCATGTGCATGTGATCACTTTGTAGAGTTTAAAAGGAGCCAGAAACAAGACCTAGTTGGAAGGAAGATCTGGTGGATTCCAGTTCTAGCTACTTAATTAACTTTCTATGTGTGGCTGCCTAGGCCAGGCTGTCAACTTTTGAAGGCCTGCAGAGTCTTTATTTACAAAGGTCACTTGTTGAGATAATTTCTTTCCTACAGAGACATAAGCAAACCAAGGGCAAAGCAAAGTAGAGATTTCAACCAATTCACCCTAGGGGAACCAGTGAGTTTATTGGACTTGGCTTTCAGAGCATGGATTAGGGGTGACTGGCAGAACCATGGATGATCCCAAAGCATCCACACTGGAAAGTTTTCACTCAGCATGGATAATGGTTTCCCATAGCAGCATAGATGGAAATCCAATCAATTAACCTTCCCCTATCTATATACTCTAGAACTTTCTGAGACAGGAGGCCACATACAATTAGGACAAACTTGCATACAAATGTCTGGGAAGAGTGGTTAGAAACTCAGGTGAGGATCCAATGACTCTCCCCTTCTCCCGTGAGAGAATGTAAAGTGTCAACAAGACTGTGACAGACAAGTAGGCACATCAGATCTGACGAAGGTGGTGGCTGATTTGTTGGGAGCACCGATAGTCTACAACAGGCCCCTTCTACCAACCCCACAAACATGTAATAGACATGCTTTTGGACTTGTTTGCGTTTTGGATGATGATCCTTTAACTCTTCCCCGGTATCACATATTGTCCTATGTTGTTAGCATATCATGCCCCCCCTGAGCAATACAAGTGGAAGTATAACTACACATTGCAGTTTGAACCCTGACATTGACTTCTTCTATCCTCCAGCATTTTTATTTTGCTGCATAAATATAATTACATCAGGGATCTGTAATGGATTCTGTGCATCCCACTTTCATTTATACAACCTCTGAATTTCTTTCAAATTGTCTTTATTGTATCAATCAGATTATAGGTGGGCAGATCAATTCAGTAATCATCAATGATGCCACGTACTCATGCTGTGTGCTACTAACATGCTGATGTGTCTTTCCAAGACAGATTACGTTTATTACAGAATGTATTTCCTCCATGTCTTTAACCCCAGAAATGAAACCATTTTGGAATCTTAATGACTTTGCAATCTTTTTTTTTTTTGTAACGCCTTGAGGATTTTTAACTGATACTCTGAAATCTGTTGCTTAATGACATCAGCTTAGAAAGGCAGCTTAGGACAACTAGTTTAATGCTATGTTTATTATTTTTATGGGGTCCATGATTTGAATTGGCAAATGCCTGTCCTCCAGTCACAAACAATGACTGGAAGAGAAAACTGGAGTGATTCAGTCTGTGTTTGCACAACAATCCACAGAGAACACTTTTGTGATTAAATGTATGTGTGTGGGGGACTTTCTCCCCCATTCCCAGCTGACCGTCAGTTCTCCAGCAAATTCTCCAGCAGACAGACACCAATCATTGGTGCCACACACAATCCCACAAATGTTTTAGAATTCCTGCATAATCAGCCCGCCTGACTGTTTGACCTTGTGGATGAATGCAGCATGGACAATACCACTTATGTTGAAGAAGAGGATTATTACTGTCTTCCTTTTAATGTAGACAGCACATTTTCACAGAGCTTCGGGACCAAGGGGTTTTCTATTCAAGATTCGATACTCTTTTTTTTTTCAGCTCATCCTGGAAATATCAAGTTTCCTCAAGTTTCTTTCATCCTCAGAACCACATTGCTTTGTTGAATTTCTCTCAAAAGGTCAGAGTAAATGTCAAGTCTCCTGTGTTTCTGTTCATCCCTCAGAATGCTTGACACGGGCTTTATAATAGCTTTGTTTCTGGTCAATTTTTCCTTTACAATGCCTGTTCCATGGCTCTAAAACACCAGAAAATATGTCCAGCATCTCTCTAAATGAAGAAAAACCAAAAACTAAAATCACATTTTTGCACCCACCACATCAGAAAAAAATTAAGAAATTTAATAATCATGCCATGATACAAAAGAAATCTCACATATTATTTGCAGATGTGTAGGTTATGGATCTATCTTGCTATGTTATATAATTACTGTAGAAGTAGAACATTGGATTACTTATAATTAACTGCTTGGTGACTTTTTTTACTACATAAAAATCTTTATATAAAATTTATTCCTTAACATTTAGCATATCTTCTACTTATAAAATAGAGACTAGTGTTGGGTATAATAGATTTTTTCAAAGGTCCTTCATCTATCTAAGTCCCTTCAGGATTGATTTTGTTGTTGTTGTTGTTGTTTTGAGTCAATATCTTATTATGTAGCCTAGGACAGCCTGGAACTCAAAAAGATCCTCTTGCCTCAGCCTCCCCAGTAAAAGGATTACAGATGTACACCAATGATAATAAATTTTCAACTTCTCCCTTTAAAAAGTTTTTACTTGTGTTCCTGGACTATGGATTGATCATGTGACTTATTTTGGCCAAGGAAATGCTATATTATAGTATTTGCAGTTTTTAAGCCAGGACCCTTTGCAGACTTTACCAGCTCTCCTGTAAACTTGTTGAGTGACTTCATACTAATGTCTAGACCAGGCCGCTTCAAGTCTGGAGCATCATACTATGACATCCCAACCAACAACCAGCCACTTCTGGTCAACTTGGCAGCCCATCACAGAGGGAACAATTAGCCCAGTGGAAAGTAGAAGAACCGCTAAGATTATTCCAGCTCAGAGTATAGACACACAGAATTATGAATTAAACAAAGGGTTATTTTTTACAAGTAGTATGTATCATAGAAGATGGTGGTGCTGCTAACTGCTAAACTCTCCGGGAACTTTATTATAAACTTTCCTAATCACTCAACATTTTGAATTCATTTCTTCTAATAATACATACTCTATTTTTGTATTTAAAATCAACATTTTTAAAGTTATAGAACATTTGAAAGATACTGATATATAAGAAGGAAAAGACATAAAAATATCTGATGTCTTACTATAAAATAACTCCTGGTGCAATTTCAGTGTATATCTTTCCAGTCTATTTTCTACATATAGGCATATTTTTGTATTATTTTATGCATTCTCTCTCTCTGTTTTGTTTTTTGAAACAGCGTTTCTCTGTGTAGCCTTGACTGTCCTAGAACTTGCTCAGGAGACCAGGCTGGTCTCAAACTCAGATATCCACCTGCCTCTGCCTCCCAAGAGCTGGGTTTAAAGCCATATGCCATTACCACCCAGTATATTCTTCTTTTTTTTAAAAAAATATTTTAGATAATTTTTGCAGATTTTTCATGAAATTCACAACTTACAATTTTTTAAATGTTGGCTTAGTAGCCCATTTTACATATATAATACTTAGGTTGATTTTTTTAAAAATTTAGGTATTGTCTTAGGGTTTCTGTTTCTGTGATGAAACACAATGACCAAAAAGCAAGTTGGGGAGGAAAGGGCTTATTTGGCTTCCATTTCAGCATTGCTGGTCATCACTGAAGGAAATGAGGACAGGAACCTAAACAGAGCAGGGACCTGGAGAGAGGAGCTGATGCAGAGGCCATGGAGGGGAGCTGCTTACTGGCTTGCTTCCCAGGACTTGTTCAGCCTGACTTTTTATAGAACCCAGGACCAGCAGCCAAGGGACGGCACCACCTGCCTTGGGCTGGGCCCTCCCTCATTGATCACTAAATGAGAAAATGCCTTCCAGCTGTATCTCAAGGAGGCATTTCCTCAGCTGAGGCTCCTTCCTCTGATGACTCCAGCTTGTGTCAAGTTGACACACAGAACCAGCCAGGACAGGTGTCAATATCTTATTTCATTTTCAATTTTAAAACTTTTTCATACAATATATTTTGGTTGTAATTCTCTCCCATGCAACTCCTCATAGATCCTCCCCTACCCACCTTACTCAGTCTACCCACCCACTTCATATTCATTTTCTCTTAAAAAAATTGCAAAACAAAATATAAAAGCACACACCAAAACAAAACAAACAAAAAACAAGACAAAAACAACTAATAAGACTAATAAAAATTACCAATAAAACCCCATAATGTTTGTTCTGTGTTGGCCAGCTGTTCCTGACTATGCAACCTCCCTTGGGCTGTTCATATATCCAGTGTCAACTCCATTATAGAACACTGATTTTCCTTCCTGCAGCAGCTATTAATTGAAAATAGCATTTTGGTAGGGATGGAGCTTTGTGCCCATTTCCCCTTCTCCATGCTAGGATTTTTTTCTAGTTTTGATTTGTCAGTTCAACGTGTTTATGAATGGTGTCACTATCTCTGTGAGTTCATATGTGTACCAGCTCTGCTGAGTTTGAAAAACGCTGTTTTCTTTAGTATTCCAATACCTCTTTCTTTCTTTCTTTTTCTTTCTTTCTTTCTTTCTTTCTTTCTTTCTCTTTCTTTCTTTCTTTCTTTCTTTCTCTTCTTCTTCTTCTCCTTCTCCTCCCCCTCCCCCTCCCCCTCCTCCTCCTCCTCTTCCTCCCCCTCCTCCTCCTCCTCCCTCCTCCTTCTCCCTCCTCCTCCTCCTTCTCCCTCCTCCTCCTCCTTCTCCCTCCTCCTCCTCCTCCTCCTCCTCCTCCTCCTTCTCCTTCTACTACTTTTTTCTGGATAGATCTCTGAGTCTTGATGGGAGAAGTTTAATTAAGACATCCCATTTATGGATAGTCTTACTTTCTGTATATTGTCCACGTGTGAGTCTTTGTGTTAATTAACATCTACTGCAAGAAGAATCTTCATTGATGAAAATTGAGTGATGCACTAATATACGGGTATAGCAACATGTCATGAGAAGTATTCCTGTGTTCATTTAGCAAATTAATTGTAGTAGATGTACCCTTAGAGCTTATAACCTATCTAGTCTCAGGTTCTTGGCCTCATTGACAGTGCTGGGTATTGGACCATCTTACCGAGTGGGCCTTCAATCCAGTCGAAAGGTAGTTGGTTACCCCCATAACGTTTGTGGCACTCTTGCACAAGTGAGCGTGTCTTGCAGGCAGCTTACTGTTTTAGCTTACACTGCTTGTGACTGGGTGAGACTGATGATCACCTTTTCCCTCCAGGAGCATGGAAAGTACCTTGCAACACTATGAACATTCTTCAGCATGGGTGAAGCTTCTAGGTGATCCAAATTCCACACAAATTGTATAATTTTGTAGTGCCACCAAAAATCTGTGCACTCAAGATAGTCTGAGTTTTTTTTCCAGATTTTGCAATTGGGCTCTTTAATGTTACCCACAGTGGGATAGACAGTCAGTTTTTAAATTGATATTGGAAATTTTAATATATATATATTTATAATTTCAAAAGGTGCTAAGGACTACATAAATAAAAGGTAAATTTCTGACCTAGCCATTGCTTCATCACAATATCTTTTCTTTTTCTTTTTTTTTTTTTTTTTTTTGGTTTTTTGAGACATGGTTTCTCTGTGTAGCTTTGGAGCCTGTCCTGGATCTCACACTGTAGACCAGGCTGGCCTCAAACTCACAAAGATCCGCCTGCCTCTGCCTCGCAATTGCTGGGATTAAAGGCGTGCGCCACCACTGCCTGGCTCATCATAATTTCTTGTGTGTGTGCTTCCAGAACTACTGCATGCATATTGAACTATGTAAAATAAAAGTATGAAGTATCTGTGTGTGTGTGTGTGTGTGTGTGTGTGTGTGTGTGTGTGTGTGTGTATGTGTATTTGTGTGTGAGGGGGAAGGGTCTTACTATGCAGCCTTGGCTGATCTGGAGCTTAATATGTAGACAAGACTAGTCTTGAACTCATAGAGATCCACCTGCCTCTGCATCCCAAGTGCTGGGATTAAAGGCATGTGCCATGTCAAAACCTAAGTATGAATTCTTTTAAGAAATTTTCATATAAAATACTACCTAGTTTTTCAATCTAGCTCATTTCAGATATTTAAAAATCTCATTCTAGGGGTTGGGGATTTAGCTCAGTGGTAGAGCGCTTGCCTAGCAAGCTCAAGGCCCTGGGTTCGGTCCTCAGCTCTGGGGAAAAAAAAAACTCATTCTATATAGACTAAACCAATTCTTTTCTCTTTTATTAACTTAAAAAAAGCTTTTGACATTGTCAAAAATGCTTCAATTGATTTTCTATACATGTGTGTATATGTCTATAGAGTACGTGTGCAAGTCTATCCTTAGAAATAAGGTTGGTGAATGTGGTAGTTTTTTGTGTCACCCAGCCAAGTTATAGTATCTTGTCATTTTGGTCAAGTCTAATTTAGGTGTTGTGGGTAGGACTATTTTTTTGGAGGTGGTTAATATTTGTAGTCACTTACGATTTTAAGTAAAGATTACTCTTGATAATATGATGGGTTCATGTAGTCAGTCAAGTCTCAAGAGTGAAAACTGTAAAGGAGAAATTCTTCCTCAAGATTGCATCTAGCGACTGCCCTAGTTTCTAGACCCCTGATCTGCTCTCCGTGCTTTTGACTGCCAGTCTCCACAATCATGCACTCTGGTTCCTTAGAATAAAACCTCAATACGTACATCCTATTTGACTGCTTCCTCTGGGAGAGTCTGACTGCTAATCCTGAGTGAAAGAGGACTGATCTCATAAATTTTAATGATCATTGCCAAATAGTCCCCTGGGAGGGTTGTAATAATTTATACAGCACAAGCCGTATTAACAGCATACTTTTCTTGTACCATTCAACCAACTTAGTGTGATACTAAGCTTTTTTTTGCCTATGTAATGAGTCTAAGAATCTTTTTTAATTTTGCATTTCCATTCATTAAATCTATTAATGTTTTAGCCAATTTGTATATGCTATTTTTTTTATCAGTAGGAAATAGGAACATTACTTTCCCACCCAGTGAAACCTGTTATCACATGCCATGAAGTCAGTAAGCTGAGCGTTTTGATACTGTAAAAGAATACCTCTGTCAGGTGCTAAAAACAGATATATAAACACTTTAAATTCCACTTCAGACACTTCTCTGGTAAAGGAACACTAACAGTTTCTTGGGTGTGCATCTCATTATTGTGTGTTTATTACCCATTAGTCTGAAATACTGCTTTAATCAGAAGTTAATGTATGGGAAATTGTCTGACTCCAAATTTCCCATCATGTTCTGTTGTTTTGCCTTTTCTGTTTTGATTCCTACCGCTGTTGATTTCCCAAAGGACAGCATAATAGAGGAAAGCATTTTCTTTTGTTCATAATTTTCATAGATGTCTTCCTCATAGGTAGACATATTTTTTTTAACTCAGTAAGGATTTGGCCTTGGACTTGCATGCGAGGCAAACACTCTACCCTAAAGTTCCATCCCCAGTTCTAATAAATGCAAGGGCAGTCACAGTGGACTCAGGCAAGCAAGGTGGTCTCTGAAATTTCCTGTCTATGTTGCTCAAACCCATCTACCTATAACCATGCTCCCTTTTAGCACTTGAAAATTACCTGTAAAACTTATTAAAACACAAGATACCCCTCTTCAGAAGCCACTCAGTAGCTGTGGCCTCATGGCCCAAATTGGCTTTTCTTACATACTATGAGATGTTGCTGCTGAAGAGAACCCTTCAAACAGCATTGTACTATATTGGTGTAAATATTAAGGCCACTCCACGTAGTTAAAAGGAGATTTATTTAAAGGCGTAACTTACAAATGAAGGGATAGGTAGATTGAGGGTTCTGTGAAAGATGCAGCGTAGTCTGGCGATGTTCTCTGGAGAACTCTCCTCCGGCCACCTCTCGCGTCCGGCTCCCAGCATCAAGAGAGCGCCGCACGTCCCGCTCTCCGGTCTTCAGGGGCCCTCCCTTGGCCCTGCCTTGTAGGCATGACAGTTACCAAAGCCTCAATGGGGGTGGAACTTCCAGACCAAAGCTGGAATGGCTACCCACTACAGTACTAACTGGTTAGGTGACTTGGCCAAGGTACTGTTAAAGACAATCAGAGAAGCCTTGTTATTTGCCATCTAAGGCATCCTGGTCTCATCTTACTGTTGCTCCATTCAAAACCATTTTTCATTTCATCCATTTTCTCATTCTGGATGTTACAATATCACATATTGTTCTACCTTAATTTTCATTTATATCATACACACACACACACACACACACACACACACACACACACACACACACATGTGTGTGTGGGTAATAGCTTCATCAGCTGCAGTAAAATTCTTGGGATTTCAGCAGTGTACACTTAGCCCAGGAGTCTCTTGCAAAAACATCCCTCCTTCCTTTATAATAATGACATATTTAACTGAGTCAATAGTAGTCAAGAGAAAACAGAAGATTTCTTAACCACTTGTGTAGCTAAATTTCATCCTTAATGAAGGGCATTAAGAAGGCACCATCATCAGGTGGTTGGGGCAAACACCTTTAATCCCAGTACTCGGGAGGCAGATGCAGGTAGATTTCTGTGAGTTCAAGGCCAGTCTGGTCTACAGAACTAGTTCCAGGACAGCCAGGGCTACCCAGAGAAACCCTATCTTGGAAAAAAAAGAAAAGAAAAGAAGGCACCATCACACGTTAGCTCTCAAGAGCTTGCTTAAGGGACAGCTCTCCAGCACCTTTGCATCTTTCTCATTGGTTCCTCTTTCTGTGACTTGGAGTGGGTTATCACCATCATGAACCACAGAGTTAAGGCCACACACAAATAGAATATAGAGAGTTCAGTACTCTGTTACAGTGGAACGATTTACCATCTGGCCTGAACACTAGAAGAAAGCCATTAATTTTTGCAAGTGGTTGTTGATTTTAATTTCCTATCATTTGCAACTGAATCTAATCTTAACCTACTCTTTGAGGCATTAGAAGTGGCATCTAAATAGTTAACTCTTAGCAGATAATCATTTGTTTCAATTCTCTGAACTCCATTGTCACCGGGGCTTCCTCCTTGTCTTGCCAATATCTTCATACATCTACTTGGCCAAACCATGTTCTCATAAATTCACTGATCTAGTACATTCTGTTTCAGTTGCCATACAATAAATAATATCTTGGAGCACACATAATTACATAATTATATGCATGTAAGTCCTCCAGGCAAACACATTTATTTGCCTACCTTTAACCTCTTAATAGTATTCTACTATTCAGTACCTAGTGGAAGGTTTTCCTGGGACTTCCTTCCTTGTTTGTTATAAAGCGTCTTTGTATGTTTCCTCCCTTCCATGAAGGAGGTCTGCCTCTACCTTCTTCCTCTTCTTCTGGGTCAGTACCTTTTCTAGTTGTCAACCCCCTACCTTCTTCTTCTTCTGGGTCAGTACCTTTTCTAGTTGTCAAGCCCCTACCTTCTTCCTCTTCTTCTGGGTCAGTACCTTTTCTAGTTGTCAACCCCCTACCTTCTTCCTCTTCTTCTGGGTCAGTACCTTTTCTAGTTGTCAACCCCCAACCATCTATATTAGTTGCTGGTGTTGTTGCTGTGACTAAACACCCAACAAATGTCACTTAAGAAAGGAAGGGCTTATTTTAGCTCATCGTGCCCGGGGTTAAGTCATGTATACCAGGAGAGGTCAGGGTGGCAGGGCTGTGACAGCTGGCCGTAGTGTATGCGTTGCTAGGAAATAGAGCAAGAGGTGGATGCGGGTGCTTGGCTCTCTTTCTTCCTATCCCATGGAATATGGTGCCACTCACAGTTAGTGTAGGTCTTCCCACATCAATTAACCTAGTCTAGAGAATTCCCTTCCAGGCATGCCCAGAGGGGAAATCTAATTTATATAGTTCTTCAAAGGCATGTTTTCTTTTAGTGGCCTGTTTGTTTCATTTTGTATGTGGTATTTATTTATTTATTTATCTATCTATTTTTAAAGATATAGCATTGAGCATACATAAATTTTTGAATATTCTATTTCATTGTTGATTAGCCTTTGATCAATAAAAATGGATTATATGATCCTTTTACTGATGTTTAAGTTCTTTTTGATTTTAATAGTGCTACTTTTGTGTTTTCCTTTTTATGTATAATTCCATTTTGACATCTTTTAATTATTTTAATTAGATCTTTTATCATTAGCCTAAACTTGAAGGTTCGTTTTTTGACCCCTATATGAGTCTTTTTCATTTTATAGTAGAACTCAAGCATTTATATTTGTTTTAAAATGGATATACTTGGGTTTTCCTTAATTTTAATTTTTTTCATGCTTTCTTGGTAATTTTGACAAAGTTATTTAATGTTCTGTGTTAGTAGTCTTCCTTTTCTCCACCCCAGTGTTTGAAATGTTTTGGTTAATAATAGTTATAGTGATAGAATAATTTCCTCTTTTAAAGAAAATCCCAGCTTTTAATACCTAGAATTTGTGAATATTACGTTGGTAGGCAGGGCCGGTCTCTCTAGATTTTATTAAAAAAGAATAGGTTAGTGAATTCTATACTATCTTGGTCAGCCCTCAACCTAATCACAGCAGTCCTTATGAGAGAAAGATGAAGAAAAAACACACACATATAGATACACACAGAGAGACACAAACACACACACATAGACACACACACAGAGACACAAACACACACATACACACACAAACACACACACACACACACACACACACACACACACACACACACACAGCAGAAGACAACATAAACATGGATGAAGAAGTGGGCAGGGTGTAGCTACAAGCTGAAGTCAGGCACCAGCAGCATCTAGAAGCTGAGGGAGGCTTGAGTGAACTCTCCTCTGCCTGGTGAGAACACAGAACTATCAAACTCAGAGATCCACCTGCCTCTGCCTCCCTAGTGCTGGGGTTAAAAGCATGCACCACCACCACCCAGCTAATTTATGTGTATCTTATTTTTTTATTTTCCTATTGCCACTTCCTTTGCAGGAGAGGGCCAATGGGATTTTTCGGTCCTTTAAATTCCAAGTGTTAATATTAACTTATGTCTTACATGCATGCTTATTACACAGTTATTTTATGCATATTATTTTATTATTTAACCATTAAACATTGTAGAAATTAACCTTAGGCTTTATTGATTGTTAATCACTTGCACTCTATTTTCCACATTTTATTTTTTATATTTTACCCTACTATTAGATTGGAATCATTTCAAGAAGACTTTATGATAAACTAGAAAATGTTTGCAACTGATACTGCACGGTATGTTTCTCTCCCTTTTTGTTGACATTGAGTCCACGTGGACAGTGTAACCCTTGCTTCTTAGCCAAGGGCTAGCCTGTGCTGACTGCAGACCATAGCCTCCAGTGTTAAACCCCACGGACAGCCTTAGATGCACAGATGAATGTACAACCTCCTCCAGTAAAAGCAAGGCATGTTTACTGAGATTCTGCAAACAATTACGTTGCTACAAAAGCAAGAGTAATCAGTAAAGGTATTCATTTCATTTGAATATGCCTTCTTATTCAACTAAACTGCTGAGCATTAGCTTTAAAAGAAGAAATACATAACACAGAGAGACTAGAAAATAAAGATGATATTAGCATTTTAACAAAACATACCATTAAATAACCCTCACAGATCATTTAGCACTGTGTAATTAATTAATTAATTAATTCGCTCCTGGAGTTGTTCTCTTCCTTCTTTCTTCCCTTCCTCCCTCCCCCTCTTCCTTTCTTTCTTACCTTTTTCATTCACTCACTCATTTTTATTTTGAGAAAGGGTCTTTCTCTGTGATACAGGCTGGCATGGACTTCATGATTGTTTTTCTTCAGCTCTCTGAGTGCTGGGATTATAGAAGCATACCCTACACCTAGCTATCCCTGCATTTTGAGCCACCAGTGTGTCTTCATAACATCATCTGCTTTGGGACCAGAGTCCTGGAAATCTTGCCTCCGTCCTTTGTTCTGTGCTGAAAGTGATCTAAGATCAGCCGGTTCCCAGGGTTCATCAGTGAATGGTGCTGTCTTTATCACCAGGCTCTCAGACTCTACCTTGTTGAACCCTGGATTTCTAGCTTACAACTTTAGAGCAGAACCTTTGGTGCAGTGTCCCAGAAAAAGAATATGAGCCTGTCGGGACTCAGCTGCTTAGTTGGCTGTCATCACTTTATTTCAAAGACCATACAATTGGAATGGAGAGCAACTTGCTCTGTTGGGGTTACATGTTACTAATTCATAAAAGAATGACAAGTAGCTCCTAGGATAAAAACGTGTCATGGACAGCAAAACCACTGTATACTTTTCCAGGGCTCACTTTCTCACTCTGGAAAGTGTACCATCTCTAAAATACTTATATTAGACCCAATTCACCAGTATGAATTATCTTGTCATTTGCAACTCTTTCCGTGAAATTCTCAGGGTAGCTTTGAGGTAAGAAATATAGAATATAAAACAACTATAATATTAATAAGTTCTGCTTTTTAAAATGAAAGAATGATTTAAAACATTTTTTCCCAAGATCCCTCTGGGAATTCCCAAAGACAGTGTTTGTTGAAAATGACATCATTTAAGAATGTAGTTTATTTGTTTGTTTGTTTCTAAATTTAAAGTCTGATCTTGGGAAGGCTAAAATCAAAACAATAATTTGAGTAACCTTGGTCATTTGACGAAGCTAAGATCATGGGAGCTTGAGAATGACTAAAGTTATAGCCGACCCCGAAGTCTTTACCCTAACCCTGCTTGGAATAACTTAGAATAGAGTTTATGTTCAATTAGAAAATGTTTGCAATCGACACTATGCAATATTCTTATCTCTCTCTTTGTCATCGATGATTCTGAATGGAAAGTGTAACCCTTGTTCCTTAGCCATGTGCTAGCTTTCCTGACTGTTAAGAACAATTTAAAACTTGAAAAACAAACAAACATTGAACATAAATGTTTGTAAAAATCCTTGAAAATAACTAAATAAAGGTAGGGAGCTGAAGACAATAAAAGCGGGTGCCACTGTGATTGAGGTGACACCCACTTATCAAAAATGGCAAGCCTTTAGTCTTATGGCTATCTTTAATTTTTCTGCATTTATTTTTGAAATAAGATGATGTTCTGGAATGATGCTGGAATTCTGTCCAAGTTTGCTCAGTGGCAGGTACCTGGTCCCAGCTGCCTCCAGTATAAAATTGTGTTCCTCTAGGCATGGGTGATTGGAGGAGGATCCAGAATCCTGCTGCTGAAACTCAAAGATCTTGAGGATGGTGTTTCTCTGGTGGAAGGTATCAACAGAACACTTGGGGATGAGCAAGGACGTCTTCCTGTGTCGAGAAGTCAGCCCTTGCTGTTAGAGAATAACCGATTACTTAGGGGCTCTCCCTGCTTGAGAATGAATGTGTTCTGGGATGGGGAGCAGACGCAGTGGTAAAGCATCGCCCCGGCTGTGTAAAGCTCTGTATTTAATCTCTCACACTTCAAACAAAGAATAAATGCATTTTGATCTTCAATTTTTAAAATGAGACTGAGGTGACACCCTACTTATCAAAAATGGCAAGCCTACAGTCTTGTGACTAGCTTTAATATTTCAACATGTTTAAGACAGTCACATTTCTATAATTCATATCGTTAGACTACTATTTCTGTTAAAACGCCTTTAATTCTGCGGACAATATCCTTGAAAAATTCATTGGTAATTTTAAGACCGAATGGTGAGGTGGCTTATGTGATTCTAGTCTCGCATATTACAAGATCTAAGAATGTGATCATCATTCATCTGTCAAACAAAAAGGATATGGTAGTTTATAAAGCAAGGTTGTTAACTTCCGAAAGAAGCTTTTATATCAGGGTGTCTGTCAATGGAAATCCTATACATATTTTTCTTGGATCATTAATTCGGATGGCATCTCTGTAGAAATAGTTCTCTTATAATATATCTGCTTGATTTTCTTTAATGTCAGGATTCATTAAACATAGGTAATAGGACTTAATTAGTCAGAATGAATGAACCTTTATATGCAGAAAGGATACTTATTAGAATGACTTACAGGCTGTGATCCAGCTGATACAAAAATAGCTAGCTATGAATAGAGAGTTCAAGAACCCAGTAGTTTCTAAGTCCACGAGGCTGTGTGTCTCAGCCAGTCTTCAGTAGGCACTGGAATCCTGGAGAAGTAGGCTCTAATGTTAATGAAGGAATGGACATGCTAGCAAGGTGAGAGGACAAGTAGGCAAAGAGCAAAAGTTTCCTTCCTCCATGTCCTTACATAGACTCCCTGAAGAAGGCATGGCCCAGATTAGAGGTGGGTTTTTCCAGCTCAAAAGATCTGAATTAAAGTTGTGTCTTCCTACCTTAAAGATCTGGACCAGACGTTGATCTTCCCACTTTCAAATTAAGCAAAAATCCCTCACAGGATTTGGGGATTTTAGTTAATTCTAGATACAATCAAGTTGACAATTGAGAATAGCTATCACATGACTTAATGAAGGTTTATTAACTGATAATTTTGTTTCTCTATAATTAAGGGTACACAAAATTTGCATTGGCTTAAAGAATGTGAGGATATTTATGCATTTGTATGAAGCAAGACTGTATTCCTGTGTGTTTGGGGGTAGTGGGAAGCTAATTCTCTGAGTCACACATGTTGCACTTTCTTATATCTTCTTCATTATAGTGACCAGGTAAAAACAAGGATGGTTAGAAAACACTGCTAAGATGAAGTCACCACACAAATACAGAAGTTCTCAAGCTGTCTCCGAATAAACTCGAGCCAGGAATAGGGACATGTCTCAGAGGTCCCTGCATGGGTTTGGCTCATCATCTTTCCAAAGGTTTCCTAATGACGTTGTTAGAGTTTTGAGTAAAGCTGAAAGAAGGGAAAAAGAAAACAATTACATTTGTTCGAGAAGGATTTCTAGGGAAGCACGCCCAGTAGAGGCTGAATGTTAGATTGACTTTGGTGAAACTGTGTTGTGAGTAGAACACTTTCACATCTATTTTATTGCTGTTTGCTTCTCCTGTTTGTCCTATGGAAAGTTTCGTAGAACTCCCAAGAGACTGTAATTACATAAGGCTTCTCTGCGTCTACTGATATAGTTGCTTCCTGACCCAGATTGTATTCCAGTGATCCATTGTAAGTTGAAACTATCTCAAGTTGAAAGTGCATTGAATACCCCTAAGAGCATGCCTCACAGGTTGGCCATGCTCCTGTGTGTTCAGAGTACTTGCCTTAGTCTACAGTTGGGCAAAATCGTCTCACAAAAAGTCCATTGTGTAATTGTATTAGTTGCCTGTCTTCCTGTTATGAGAAGAAAAAAAAAAAACCTGACAAAGGCAGTTTAAAGCAAAAGGGTTTATTCTGGCTCAGAACTCAAGGGTCGAGTCCATTGTGGGAGAGGAGTCATGAAGGCAGGAGCTTGATACAGCTGCTCAGGTTGCATCCGCAGTCCTGCAGCAGGGAGACATGAATGGGGATGCTCAGCTTCCTTTCTGCTTTTGACTCTATTCATGATCCTAACCCACGGAATGAGGCTGCTGCACTTGTTGGGGTTCCCCACTTCAGTTACCAGAATCTAGAAATCCCTCCAGGACAGGGCCAGAGATTTGTTACATGGTGATTCTAAACACTGTCAGGCTGACAGTCAGGATTAACCATCACAATAATAAGCAATTAAATATTTCATGAATGTACTGAGTACTGAATGATGATGAAAAGGAATGTTTATGTGGGAACTCACCATTGACATACACTCAATACATACTAATGTGCTGTTTCACTTTCACAACATAGGAAAGTGGAGAGTCACAAATTGAGCTATCATAAATTAGAGACTGTCTATAATTTTGATCTGTCAATGTAAATAGCAATCAGAAAAAGATTTTCCTATGAACAGTAATATATATTTGGGGATAAAATAGCAATGCAATGAGAATATGTACACTGTAGTAAGCTGTGAGTATATTCACAGAGGCTGACACAGGGGCAGCTATGCTAGGGCATAAATGAGATATGTATTGTCTTGAATATATATATATATATATATATATATATATATATATATATATATATATGATGTATATATAATGTCTCAAAACAATTATCTTGGTTGCAGACATTGCTTCCAAGAAGGGATGCTGTTTTAGGTTAAACACACTTGTTGAGGTCCTTTAAGAACTGAATGTACCAGACTTTGCTGTCCCCCCATGGGAGAACTTACCCTTTTGGAGGAGGGGATGAGGGATAGGTCAAGGGGGGTTAGGTGGGGGCAGGGGGAGTGGAAGGAGGGATGAGAGAGGGATCTGTGGTTGGTATGCAAAATGAATAAAAAAAATTTTAAATAAAAAAGTACCGTTAGCCAGGCAGTGATGATTCATGACTTTAATCTCAGCATTCCTGAAGCAGAGGCAGGTAGATTTCTGTGAGTCTGAGGTCAGCCTGGTCTACAGAGCAAGTGCCAGGATAGCAAGAGCAACACAGAGAGACTCTGTCTCTAAAACAAAACAAAACAACACAGAATGATACTCCTAGGATTCTTTCTGTGTCACATTAGAATAAGGAAGTCAGATATGAGAACTCTTTCTTCATACTCCCTTGGATTGCTCTGTCTATCATCTATCTCTCATCTACCTTGCTACCTATATATTACCTATTGATCATATGTATACTTATCATTTTTATACTTAATTTTTAACTGTTACACAAATTGCTAAACGGTCTTTAATAAAAAGCCCAGAGCCACATATTGGTGTAAATGCTGAAAGATCAGAGAGACAAAGGAACAAGCCACAGCCACCACTTACCTCTAGGACTCCTCAGCCTGAAAAGGTTCAGTTCCTGTCTCCTCACATCTTATGTACCTTTCTCTGCCCAGGCATATCACTTCCTTCTTAGTGCTGGGATTAAAGGTGTGTGCCACCACTGCCTGGCATCTATGTTTAATCTAGTGGCTTGTTCTATTCTCTGATCTTCAGGCAAATGTTATTAGGGTACACAATATATCACCACATTTAACTATTGAAACTACATGTTATGATACATCCTATGAAATGTTTCATCGTTATTTAAAAAATGTCATACATATTTATGAGTAGACTCAATTTAATTATAAGCTGTGATAAATGTCTGTTAGGTTTATTAACCAGACTTCATCAGCAACATTTACTACGTTTTGGAGATGAGAATTATAGTACTAGCAGATTGGAAAATTTTAAACCAAGTATTTGTTACCTGAAACTTTGACGTTAGCCAATTAATTGATACAATTATTAATAGCATCCCTTCTTCACTTGGAGCAGATTTTTGTAGTAGAATTGTTTAAACCATGGCGTTATAATTAGCTGAAACGGAAGTAAATTCTGTGCACCCTGTTGGTCTCAGTTTTCTGACTGACAGGAAAAATAACATATAAGTATTATCTTTTGGCTTTCTGTTCCACACTTTTATGTGTTTAGCTAACTTGGTCTGCTTGAATGGAACTACATCAGTGGGTTTCACATGTGTGTTAATGTTAAGTATTGTGTTTCACATCAAGGAGCCAAGTTCAACACACCAAAATTAAGTTTCGGTGGATTCAACGTCATGTGGGAACTGAACAACAAACAAATGAACAGTCTCTGAGGAAAGGGGGAAGCATAGTTCAAAGATCAGAAAAGTAACGTTCAGCCTGATGGTACAGCTTAGTGGTAGCGTGCTTGCATAGTATGCAGAGGACCCTGGCTTTCTTCCCTGGCATGGAAAGGAAAGAAACAAAAAGATTCTGTGATAAAATATTACTGAGATTATTCTGTTCACCATAACTTTGCCCCTCAGGGTGGTCGGGACCATAGTGACAGAAGTGTCCTTGGCTGATGTGTGGAGGGAGATGGCGGTGTTCTTAGGCTGTAGCTGTTTCTCAGCAGACCATAAGCCACCTCCTGGTGTCTGTGACCTAACACATGGCTTCTTAAACTCAGTGATGTGGTGGCTTTTCTCCGTAAGATGATAAAAATAAACTTATTTACTTATTGTTTTTCATAAAATGAGACCATGAAAGACAGTTTACAGCTTGTTATGATAGCTTCTTGATGACTAGAATTTGGAATATTAAAAAGTTTCATTTAATTATCTATTATATTTATTTAAAGATTCTGCTGTACTTCCTCATTTTCTTTTCAATCTACTCTGCTTATGGATTCAAGGTATCTTTTAAATAATGCCTCAACCATCCTGAAACAAATAAAAATAAAAGAAAATCAGTTTATTGCTATAATATTTTTCTGGATTATTTGTCCTTCATCATTATTAGGGGTTATCAGTTATTTTCTTGCTTTTGTTCATTATAAAATGGTCCATCCTTTGTTTCCTATCCCCAAACTGTGAGTTAAACGGAAATAGAGTTTTATTTTTCATCTCAAAAATTGGGTTTTGATGGTGCTCAGCCTTGTAAGTCCTTGTTTCCTGTGGCACCAGTGGAAGTCACTTAGTGATGTGCTCCACTGAGTGGTCTGACACCAAAACAGTCTACTTAGTAGCTAGCACATTGGCAGGAGACAGTAGGAGGGCTGGGCTCAGTTGGAGCAACTATGGGTGCTTTTCATATGTGGTGGTTTAGGGGGGCACTGGTTGTTACCCAGACCAGGGCCAATACTTCCTAACTTCTGCAATAACAAAGCCCCATGTCTGACGTCTTTTATTTGCTAAAGCAGTCACAGCTCACTGTGGAAGAAACACAGACCCATCACTCCACAAGATGGAGTGTTTATGAACTCACTAATGTCTGGAAAAACTACCAAACCTTCTGTTAGAAAGAGGTTTTGCCCCAGGACTTCCAACGTCTCCAGTATTTTTTCTTTTCTCCAGGACATCATACCACTTTATGAAATCCATTGGCTTTAAATTCACTTATAATGAAGTTTACAGTTTTAGGACATATATATATTCACATTTAGTATAATATTATAGTGAGATTATATCCCCTACTATTTCTTGCCTGAAATAAGGATCTATGTTTATGAAATATAAAGCCTATGTATTAAGCACATTCTTTGGTGGGAAAATCATTCATGTAATAGTGGATTTCATGACCAAATACAGGCTTTCCTTTAAAACTAAAAATGGCGAAATGTAATTCTAACTTGTTAAATATCCTAAGTAAAACTCTGACGTGGTCTTAACATCTAGCTGTGCAGGTGAGAGTGTTTGCTTGTTTGTTTGTTGTTTTGTTGTCAACTTGTTACAAACTAAAGTCGCCTGGGAAGAGGGAACCTAAACTGAGGAATTGTCAGATTGGCATCTGGCCATGTCTGTGGGTCTGTGGAGCATTTTCTTTACTGCTAATTTATGTAAGAGGGACTAGCCAACCACAAATGGTACCACGTTGGGGCAGATGGGCCTGAGATGTATTAAAAAAAAAAAGTAGCTGAGCAAGCCATAGAGAGCAAGCCAATTAGCAGCATTTTTCTGTGGCCTCTGCTTCAGTTCCTGCCTCCAGGTTGCCACCTGGAGTTTCCTGCCTTGGCTCCTCTCAATGGTGAACTATGAACCTGTACTACCAAAAAACTCCTTCCCTCCCCTAACTTGCTTTTGGTCATAGTGTTTATCACAGCAATAGAAACCAAGTTAGAACCTTCAGTTTTACTTTCATTCAAAATACATTTTTTTTTCCTACTCAGTACCACTTCTCCCAACATCTCTCTACAAATAACCCAGCAAGCATTGATTGACAGATGGGGCTGGCTGATACTGCCTTCCTCTTTGCTACTAAGATGCTTTACTTACAGTTTTTGACAGTTGAAAATGATGGCTTGCCAATATTCTCAATGACATGTTGAGTGAGAAATTGTTATCTTCTGTATAATTTTCTAACCACACATTTTCTTAGGCTCCCCCTTTCTTTCCACCTCACATCACTTGTTCTCATTAAGATGAAATAATTGAAAACAATTTGAGATTATCTGTATATTCTCTCTCTCTCTCTCTCTCTCTCTCTCTCTCTCTCTCTCTCTCTCT
>CABHPR010147263.1:8500-51202 GCA_902168415.1 Peromyscus melanophrys
AGGGAGGAAGGAAGGAAGGAAGGAAGGAAGGAAGGAAGGAAGGAAGGAAGGAAGGAAGGAAGGAAGGAAGAAAACTAACAATGTGGAGTTAACAGGTATGCTAATTAGCTTGAATGAGACAATCATTTCACAATATACACGTTTCAAAACATCAAGTTACACACCGTAAATAAAATTTTATGTTAAAAAATATCTTGATAAAATTACAAGATCTCATTTCCTAACCTAAAATCAAAAATGGAATTCAAATCATATTTCTATGAAAGTTTTAAAATGTGCACTAAAACTAGAGACGACGTGGCAGTGTAATGCAATGATTTTCCAACTAGAGCAAGCACCAGAACCATCTGGAGGGTTTATTTAAGCATGATTTCCTGGGTTCTGCACAGATGGACTCAGTAAGTCTGGAATGAGATCTGGGCAATGCTGACTGTGAAGACACTGGCCCTCTGGAGGCCAGGAGAGCCCTCACCAGCGCTAGGATCAGACAGCAGTCTCAAAGCTGAAGAAATATGTCTGGTACCTATTTGAGGTACCTATCTATGATACTTTGTTATGTGAGCTGAAATGGACTAGTACAGGTTTTCCTACCAAGAATTGACATGCTCCTTTTAAAAACACCTAATAATGTAGATGAAGCTTTGTAACTGAGAGGTGGGCCAGAAGAGTTTTGAGGGACATTCTAGAAATAGCCTAGGTTTCAAGGAATAGATCGCTGTGAGAGATGTTGGTGGCTAACAGTCATTCTTTTAATATCTCAGTAGGAAGAGAATCAGGCTACTGGAAACTACAGGAAAGCCAATCTTTGTTGGAAGGTGGCAAAGAACATGGAGAACAGTGTTCAGGTGTTTTGTAGAAGGTAGAATTTATAAGTAATAAAATTAGATATTTAGCTGAGGAGATTTCTAAACAGTGTCAAAGGAGTGATTTGATTCCTAATGGCTACTTAACATAAAATGGGAAAATAGAGAAATAATGAGAATGTTTAAGGAAATAGAAAAGAGCGAGAGCTTAGCTATTTATACCATTTTTATATATATTGCAAAAAGTAAACACGTGCTCAAGACTTGATAAAAATGGACGCACATCTGTTTGATGAAGAGGCCATGTGTGATGACAAAGTCATTTCAAAAGAAGCCAGGAACACGGAAGGGAACTTACCAACTGAGACAGGGAAACTAAAGTGGAATGGAAAGATAGATGCTCTACTGGGCTTCTGGGACATTAGGCAGCAGGGATAGAGCTAACTAGATGCAAGCATGCTTGATCCTCCAAAGGAAAAATTAAAGAACAAAGAATGTTTGAACATGCTGATGATTTCAAGACCACTGGGATCACATTTAGAAAAAGCCCAAGGGACAGAGCTGACTCCTTCTTGGTTTGGGAGGTAGGACCTTCCCAGGAGACAAGAGTGGTTCCCTGTGGAGCCAAAATGAGAGCTAGTCCACCAAGTACGCAAGAGAACTGGAGCACGGATGGAAGGTTATTAAAAGCCTTAAGAACTAGTGGAATTCCTTTTGACTTGGGACTTGATTAGACCCATCCCTCCTTTCTTCCTTCTAGACAATGTCTGTCCCCTGACCATTCCACCACTGCACTTGTGTTACTGATTTCTTTTGTGTTTATTTATTATAAAACTAAAGAACAAAATATAAGATAAAAACCTGAGGTGGGTCACAAGCTACCTTGGAAAAGCCCTTCCGCCATCACTTCCTGGCTTGAAAAATCACTCAGAGGCTTAATATAAATTGTAAATGCTCAGCCAATAGTTAAGGCTTGTTACTAACTAACTCTTACAACTTAACCCATTTCTATCAATCTGTGTGCTGCCCCAAGGCTCTTGGCTTTTACCTCTGTCCCGGTTTGTGTGACTCATTCTCTGGCTGGCTGGCAACTCTCTCACTCTGCCCTTCTCCTTCCCAGCATTCTCAGTTTGGCTTTCCTGCCTAACTTTTTCCTGTTTAGCTATTGGCCAGTCAGCTTCTTTATTAAACCAATCACAGCAACAAATCTTCACAGTGTACAAAAAGATTATTCCATAGAATGCTTATTCCTTGAGATGTATCAGACCTCAAGTCTCAACTGATTTATTTCTATGACATTTCATTAAGAGTTTAGATGGTAAACTTAAGAGCTGATGCTACAATGGGTGGATGGGAAGTGGAACATATGAGTAGAATGAATATATTTTGCACATAAGAAAAACATGAATCTCAGAGTTCAAAGAGAAATGTAATAAAGAATATTTATGGTTCCCAAAAATTTATATTTTAAGGCCTACCTGCCTCATATTATATGATATATATGATAGTGTATGCAAATGAGGCTTTTGGGAAGTAATTCAAGTTATGTGAGGTCATGAGGGTAGAGCAATGTCTTCACAAGAAGAGGAACAGAGAGCATGCATCTTCTCTCACCCTGCCTTCCACTTTTGTTCCTGTTCTCACTCTGGCCACCACCACTGCCACCATGATCTGAGGAAACAGGAGGCTGCTAGCAGGGCAAAAATCTGGCATCTTGATCCAGGACTACTCATTCTTGAGAACTGTGAGAAAATTAATTTCTGTTGTTTCAGTCCCAATCCATCTATTGTACTTTGCTATGGCAGCCAGAACAAAGTAACACACACATCTAAGGAGGACTTAGAAATGCACACTCCAAGCCAGGAGACAGTTCAGTGAGTAAAGAAGTCTGAGGACCCAGGTTCAAATTCCCAGCACCCATGTGAAAATCTGAGCATGGCCAAGGCACCTGCAATGCCAAATGTTGTGGGGAGACACCAGGATCACTGGGGCTTGCTGGCTACCAGCCTAGCTTCAGGTTCAGAAAGAGACACAGTCTGAAGGAAACCAGATGGACTCCTCCTCTGACTTCCACACATGGGTGTGCACACCTGCACACGCACTAGTAGGTCTATACCATACACATATATACCACACATGTATACCACACATGTATGCCACACACATACACACAAATACAAATGTAATATATAATATAATATAACATAACATAACATAACATTATAATATAATATAATATAATATAATATAATATATTATAATATAATATAATATAATATAATATAATATTAGAAAAGACATGTAAAGCCCCACCTCATGCCCAGTAAATCAGAAACTGTGTGACTGGAGCCCCAGAAGTCTCGGTTTTAAAAAGCCCTCCAGGGGTCTTTTAAGTATGCTTCCAAAGTTCAAACCACAGTTTTTATTCTTCCATGTTCTCCACCAGGAATAATTGGGCGACTGTTTTTTGTAAGAATTTAGCTTTGGCCTCCTTAGAACTGAAAATGCCCCTGCCTCCCTGAGCAGCAGGATCACGGCATCCTGCATCTAGCTCATGAATACAAAATGAGACCACTGCTATAATGAATGTTAAATTGTTGCACCTGGTTAAAAATACCGCAAAGTCAACCAATAGGCTTTGTCTGCAAGATTTTCAGATGCAGCCTTTTGTTTCCATAAAGTGTTTGTTTTTATCATATTTCCATCTCCTTTTAAATTATGATGAAATGGTCTTGGAAAGGAGTTGCAAAAAATCACATTTAAGACTGGCACATCTCTGGTTTATCAAATTTATATTCATGTAGGCATAAAATTCATAAGATGATTTAACAACAGCTTATTGCTTTAACCTTTTTCCTTGGCTTGATGGGACAGTCATGTTGTCTCCATAGTAATATTTAAATGGAAAGAAATGGGAAAGAGATTTTCTACAAAAATAACAGTCACAGCTCTGATTCTAGTCTTTACAGCATGATGTATTGCCTTATAAACTCCATAAGAAGAACAGGAAAGAGTTAGACCCCTTAGTCTGTGTGTGGGTAATGTCTCACATACCTCATTAATGATCACAGAAGTTTAAGGTTGGTAGCATTATCTCCCTTTGATAATGCTCTTTACATAGGGCACTCAGCCAGGCAGTACACACACACACACACACACACACACACACACACACACACACACACACACACACAGAGTGTACGTTGCACTTGAAAGCATAGAGGAATATATATACTACTGAAGGCTGTATGTGCATGGAAGCTTCAGGACGGGAACCCAAAGTCACCTACAGCAAGGGAACCTACTATTTTCCTTGAACATTACAATACCTCCCAATACTTGGGGAAACTGCATTGAGTCTTTACAGTGTGGTCTTCTCCGGGACAGCACTTGCAGTATTGCGAATACTGTGCCCAGACTGTCATAATGCTTGCTATGAAACTCCTAAGGCAGAGCAGCTCTTTAGCCCACGTTTGACCAGGCTTCACCACTAGAATTAGTTCTCTGGAAAGTAAGATCAAGAGGGACACTCCCTCTGCCTTCCTCTATGCTTTCAAGCACAACTTACACAATTACCTGCTTTTAGAAGCATCCCTGACCATCACAGTCTGGTTTAAGTGCATCCCTGCCATGTGTCCCGATTCCTTCTGTCACAGCAGCTAGGCTGTGCAGGGTTTGTAACTTAAACAGATGCTGTATCTGGAGTCACACCAGCCCACAGTAACTAGATACGGTTTACTTGTTTGTGGCCAATCCCTGCATCTTGAAATTGTTGTCCTGAACTCTATTCAGGACACTACACTCCCACATTTGCTCATAAGCCCTTCTCCTCACTGTGCCAGCTGCTGAGGCCACCTCACTTTTCCCTGTGGAACTCCTTCCCTGCCATTGCCTGCTGCTGCTGCTGCTGCACAGCCTGCACACCCATTTTACCACTTCGCTGTTCCTCAAGCATCACCTGACGCTTACTTTGCAAAAAGAATGCCTGGTGTCCTGCTCCAACCACCTACCCATGAGCCATGCTGTGTGACAACAGCACTTTCTGTGACGCTTCATATTTCACCTACGGCTCCTGCTCTCTGCCCAATCACCAACCAGTGGACAAATAAGGACTGAGCACTTTTCTCAAAGTCACCCTTCCACTAACGATGGTGGCACCCCTTATGCTGTCCCAAAGTGCATCTCTGTGGCGAATCTTAAAAGGGTTAATCAGAGAAACTGTAGACAGATTTTTTTTAATGATCTGTTTATACAGAAAAGAATTTCCATCTATCTACAGTCAAAGAGTAAGCATTGAATATTAATGGAGTGCTTTCTCTCCAAGACTCCTTTTTATCTCTATAAAATAATCTCAGGGCCAGTGGGATGGCACAGTGGGTAAAGGTGCTTGATCCCAAGCATGACAACCTGATATCCAATCCTGGAACCCACACGGTGGGAGAAGAGAATTGATTCCTTCCACATGCCTACATGCATACTTGGGCATGAGCATGTTACCCCACTCTATATAAGCATAATAAATAAATAATAGTTTTTAATCTGGGGAAAATACAGGAAAGATTACTGAAAAAATGTTATCTGTATGATCAAGTAACATTTATTCATCTCCTATTCTCCTCTTCAGCCTCACACAGCTCATTGCCACCTTCCCCTTGAGGAAAGCCTGGCCTGTTTTTTTTCTTGAACTCAGACTGATCTATAAACCTCAGCCATCTGGTCCTTCTTTAAGACCATGCTTTGTGTCTGTCTCTCGTGCCCATAGTTTGTAATAAATTGTCTTACTCTGTCTCTCATGAGTTCATGTCATAAACTAAGCCTTGCTTCATTGGGACTCCAGAGGGAAAAAGAAAAGATTTAAAACTTCCTTACCTGGTGAAGGTCATAAGTCTAGGTCTAGCTTGTCTTGACTCTTTATCCCTTAGGAGAAGTTTTTCAGTGGGTTTCTCCACATTGTCCTGTCCTCCCAGCATTGGACTTTCTCAGAAAGGGCCAGTTCCAATTTACTCACTATTCTCCCACCCACAATGTTAGGTGTGGGGTTGAAGCAATTGAATAGGATACAGTCATTTTGACTCCAAATTAATGATGCTACCATAGTGGAAATTCTTTACAAAACAGAAAAAAAAATGTGTATCTACCATATTCTCTTTCTCTCTCCAAGAGAAACTCAATGAGCTCAGATTGTTCAAGGTTCTGTGTAGGCAAGGGTTCTGGTCTTGGTTTTTGCTATTTTTCATCATGGTTTTTCTTGTAGCCTAGACCACAATGGAGAGGAATAGCAAATGGATCTGAAAAAAGCTAGAAGCTAAATACAAGGAGGTACTAAGGTGGCCGGTGGTTAAACCTACCTAGGGAAAAGAAGTCATATACAGACTCCGTCATTTCCAGGAGCCTTCAAACAACTTAAAGTCCTCCTGGAACTGACTACTCATTTAGGGTGCTTATTCCTTAGTAGAGACTCTGTCTCCTAAAATAGAAAGATAAGAATTTGACCAACAGTCTCCAAAATCATCTGCATTTTAAAGAAGGATATCTAAATATCCTTCTTTCCCTTCAATGTGGTGTTTTGCTAGATCAAGAACATTCTACCTTGATGAAGGAAAATCCTGAACAGAAGATTCTACTGAGTGTTTGCAAACCAGAGAGTTATCTGGCTGGGTAATTAGAGGTAGTCTAGTTGTCCAGTTGCCTGATTTAACAAGAGAAAGAAGTGGAAGGAAGGGTAGTGCCTGGCTTTTAGAAAAACAAGCACATCTCTATAGTGTTGGAAGTGCAGCTGTTGCCATGGTATCCAGCCAGCCACAGCTCAGATTCTGCAAAGGTTCCACAGAGACCAGGGCTTCAGAGACGAGGGCAGTCAAAAGATGCAGCCACTAATTATGTATTAAAGCAACATGAAACCCCTTCTGACACACCGCAGAGGATGTCGTGCTCTGGGGTGGGCTTTTGGTAAGAACAGATCTGGCATGGCTAAATTTCATGTTTGTGCTTCAAAAAGGTGTAATACAGGTCATGTCTGGGGCAACGAGCCTAGCTTATGGGATGCTGGGAGTGTCCCTTTCCTCTGGTTGTCTCTGCAGTATAGACTGTAATTCTGCCACCACCTCAGTGTTCCTTAACTTCCAGGGCATCAGGACATGCTCTTGTGTTTTCAGTTTATAATCTTTGCATTTACTTATTTAACTCCATCATTGAACAGATAAGGGAATTCATGCAATGTACATTACCTTTTCCCTGCCTACATGGCTAGCAAATGAGAGAGCCGGAATCTGAACCCAGGACTACATGATTCTGAATAAAATCCAGGCCTTCCCTTGGCAGACCACGTTGCTTCCCCTGCATGAATAAAAATTAAATTAAGTCTTGTGTCAATTAGAAAAGATTTTTGGTTGTAAGTAACAACAATAAAAACTAAGAGTGTCGTAGACTATAAAGAAATTAAACCTAGACAGTTGCAAACTGATTAAAACACAGCCTAGAATCAGGCCCCTTGGTATCTCTGCAATTCTCATGAACTCCCTGAGATCACAGATAGCTATGAAAATGTAAACATCAGGTCTATCTGAGCATGCCCAAAGCCAGGTCTATGGTCACGTGCACATCCAAGGAGGAAGGTAAGAGAGAGTGACTAGTGGCCTGCTCTCTTCTCATTCTTTCCATACTCTCAGCCCACACACTTCCCATTCGCCATGGTTGGCTAGCTTTTCTTTTAAAGGTCAATTAATTTCTTAACTTGTTTACTTTGTGGTAGGGTATCTCTATATAATACAAGCTGGCTCAGTCTCATGATTCTCATGTCTCACCCTACAAAGGCTGAGATTACAGATGTGAGCTACCATGTGAGCTCACTTGAATCCCTGTAAGTCTCACCGGCAGAACCAGGTTCACAGTCTAGCATACCTGGAAGAAAGGCTGAAAATGTGAATGCTTGGCATTTCTGAGCCTCTACAGCAGTTGGAAACTGGGAGAGTGTGGAGTTCCTCTTTCCCTCTTGGCCCATTGGCCGTCAGTCCAAGAGGGGAAGGAGGCAGAAGGGGCAACAGAAAGCTTTGTATGCAACCCATGAGCACAAAGGGAGGGAGGCATCTGGGAGATAGACTTCAGTGAATCAGCTCAACTTTATTCCAAAGTATAAGGAGTATATAGGATTGGGGAGCCTGGGAACAAACCCTAATTTGTATCAAGTGGCATGCTCCTTATCACAAGGCTTTTTATGTGGTGGTAGGGTCCTCTAACAGAGCTCCTAGTACAAGTCTTCAAGCAGGGATCTGTGCCAAGGGTCAAGCTAAAGATAAATCAGGCGTCTGGCTTAGAGACAGCTTTTAGATAAGGTCAGTCCTTCAGACCCTGGGACATTCTCCAGATAAGGGCAGGTAGAGAACAGGAAGCCTTGCTGGGGTGGAAGGGAGTTTCCTTATTGCCTAGAGAAATTGCTTAGAGAAAGCTGCTAGGCTATGGTGGACTGTGACCTCTAGCCAGCCAGCAAGGTATTCCAACAGGAGAGGAGAAACAGCAACAAACAGCCAGCACAGAGCTGCCCCTTCTTGTCCTCACAACTTCCTAGAGAACCATCACTTTCCAGCAGCTCCCTGGTTCCATGCACATAATCGTTTCCAGAATTACTTTAAAAGCCTCCTACCTGATGCCTTGTCCATGATCTATCCCAGGAGTGGAAAGATTTGACTGAATCCCAAATTGTCTTATTCATGCCCTGAAGCTTTTTGCATCGCAAGACTGAACTGACCATCCATGCAGTTAATACACAAGCATTTTGCAAACTGCTGTTTAAATCTTCTGTTCTATGTATAATTGGAAAATACTCCCAGCAAAAACACAACAGAAGAATCTGCTATGGTTTGGGTGTCATTCACTCAAAGTCCTGTGTGTTAAGGCTTGGTCCTGAACTGCAGTGCTGTTGGAAGGTGGTAAAGTCTTTAAGAGCTAGGACCTAGGGGCTGGAGAGATGGCTCATTGGTGAAGAGCACTGGCTGCTCTTCTGGATGACGTAGGTTCAATTCCCAGCACCCACATGGCAGCTTGCAACCATCTGTAATTCCATGTCCATGTAATCCTACATCCTCTTCCAGCCTCTGTGGGTATGCAAGTGATGCACATACATACATGCAGGCAAAAGTTCATACATATAAAATAAGAAAATAAATCTAATAAACCCTGGCCATGAGGTGAATGGCTTTGCTCTGATGCATGGGGTCAATCATGATATGCTGCTTTGCCCCAGGCCCCAAACAATGGCTCTCCTGGCTATGAACTGGAACCTTCAAAAGATGACCAGCGCTGACTCTGTTGTCTTTCTTTTCCTCCTTCCTTTACTCCTACCATCCTTGTTCCAACTAAACACGGGCCATTTCATCTGAACCTTTCACAACAACTCTGTTAGACAGTTGGCCTTGCTGTGACGAAATACCCAAGAAAACCAGTGAAGCCTGGCTTGGTCTCAGCGTGTGATTTGGAGGATGGTTCTATACCACAACAAAACTGCTTACTTTACAGCAACTAAGAATCAGAAGACTAAACGGAGAGGTCAGAGAGGGGAGTGGGACAAGATGTAGCCCCCCCAGGATGGGCTACCAGTGACTGCTCCCTCCAACTCGGCCTTGCATCTAAAAGTTTCCAACACCATCAAATCCTGAATCCATTAGTGCGAACCACTGATGAGGTCAGAGCTGTCATGTTCCAATCACCTCTCAGCGGTCAGACCTGTCATCTGGGGACAAAGTCTTCAACACATGAGTCTTTGTGGGGGACACTTACTATCCAAACAAAACATGATTTAAATCTCAAACAAACTTGAAATTCCGTCTGGAAGAATAAATAAAAAGTCACACACACACACACACACACACACACACACACAAACACACAAAACTAAAATCAAGGGAAAGATCTTAAATGACCTGCACATTTATGAATTGACTACATATGGACATAGAGGTTTTTCTTCTTTCTTTTTAATGTAGTATTTTGATATTGTTATTGGTTTTCAGATGTATTGGGATATTTTATGCTTATCGCTTCATAAAAGTCCACACTCAAACAACTCCATTTTAGAAGCCATGGGACTTGACAATTCATTGTTTTAGCCACAAACAAGTTGGAATTATATGCCAATAAAAATGTGCAACACCGCCCCTCTCCAATGCAAACATAGGAAGGAGCCGCTCACACAGTTCTGTGTAATGGAGCCCCTGGAGCGGTCTTGATGGTAGCCACTCTGAGAAACAGCAGACGGCACACCAGTTAGCCTGAGCGCTAGCTGTCTGGGCACTGTGCTCACAGTGATAAGACAGTTTGTTCAGCTTCTCCAGAGCACAGTGTGATGCCTAGAAATTGTTGCCATGCTCACCCACAGCCTCCAGGACTGCACCATGAACAGAATAGTCATTCCTGCAGATTTTGTGAAGTGAGCCTTGGCTTTTATTTTTTAAATGTCCAAAAGGAAGTCAATCCTGGTGTCCCAACTTCCCCGACCCCGGACCCCTCAGCCCCTAACACCTCATTCCCCACGCCCCACCCCCACCCCCACACCCCTCCATCCCCTACCCCTCCACCTCTAACTCCCGGCAAAGAATAAAAACTTAAGATGGAATAGAGGAATTAGGTTTTGGAGAGGGACAAAGTGTCAGTCAAAGACTGTGTAAAACTCAAGGGCTAGAGAACATACATGCTAGGTTGCAGAGAAAAATGCAGTTTATTCTTTTAGGACCAAGGGGGAAGAAAACAAAAGAGCAATGCCAGTTTCAGGGCTCCTGAGTAGAGTGTATTAGCACACAGAGACTGAAACTGACTGTTGCAGGAAGTCAGTCAGTAGGGAATCAGCTTTGGGAGGAAGGCAAACAGAACTTGGATTCTGATTGTCTTTCATTCCATTCATTTATTGTGAACATACATTGTGTATTTACTGCTCCAAACTCTGTGCCTGTGGAATTGGGAGAGCGACAAACACGGCCCTTGCCCTCAGGAAGCTTACAATACTGAGGGTATATACTATATCAGTGTATAGTTTGAACTGTAATAAGTATCACAGAGGAAAAACAGAGTAGCAGAAGAGTGGGGGATGAGGGGAGCATCCCTAGACTGAGGATTCTGTGTCTCCCGTGAAATGATGCTTAGGCCCTTGTAGAATGAGTAGTCAGTCCATGTGAAAAGTAGACCGACCGGCATTCCAGCAGAGGAAGGCACACTTGGAGGAACTGCGTGTTAGAGAAAGAAGACCAGCCTGATGGAGGCAACTCCTCAGTTGAGGTTCCCTCTTCCCAGATGATTCTACTGGGGTGTCAAGCTGACTAAACAAACAAACAAACAAACAAAAAGCCACCTAACCAGCACACTTGACACTTTGCACTTTCGCACGCACCGTCCCTTCTACCACGCAGCCTGCAGCTGCTTACCAACCTCCATTGCCGAACATTTTCTTGGCCCCTAACGCGAAAGGCATGGATGGCTTGTTCTTGTCCTCTGTTTCACCTTCCTCCTTCAGCAGCTTCCAGGGGTTGCAGTTTGGTTTGCCCTGATGTCTTTCTTTCAAACTCTAATAAAACTCTTTTTGAGCTTCCTTCCAAGTCCATATGCAAAGTATCTTATTAACAGTCCCAAGAACCAACCCAGTATCTTAGTTAGAATCACTCTTGCTGTGATGAAACACGGCGAGCAAACAATGACCAAAAGCAACGTGGGGAGGAAAGGGTTTATTTTGCTCACAGTTCCATATAACAGACAGTTCATCATCAAAAGCAGTGAGGGCAGGAACTCAGGGCAGAAGCCTAGAGGCAGGAGCTGATTGATACAAGGCCACAGAGGGGTACTGCTGACTGGCTTGCTCCTCATGGCTTGCTCAGCTTTCTTATAGAACCCAGAACAACCATCTCAGGGATGACACCACCCATCAATCACTAATTTAAAAAAGGCCCAACAGTCTGATCTTATGGAGGTATTTTCTCAAGTGAGGCCCCCTCCTCTCTGATGACTCTAGCTTGTGTCAAGTTGGCATAAAACTAGCCAGCACACCCAATTTCCCCAGGAACAGTATGATCAAGCATAATACCAGAGAGATCTGCTGAGATTCAAAACGCAATGACAAACTATGACACTTTGACATGCTGAGAAGCAAGGAAATTGGAAGCCTTAGAAGCTGCCTTAGAATCAAAGTCTCTCTAACCTTCCAGCTCTTCTTTTAAGCATTGGGGTTGGGGTGAGGCTTTCTCTGAAATTCCCTTATCTGACAGAAGAAGGAGATTCTAAAATAAATGCAAGTGTTATGGACTCTTTTCTTAAAATCCCATTAACAAGGTTAATGCAAAATAATAAATAAATAAACAAACAAACAAATAAATAAATGAGATGAAACCAGAAGCTATCCACTTTTTTATTTATAATGACACAATCTGTTCTTCTGAGGATGTTACTGAAAGACTTTGTCTTAGTAATTTTTCTATTGCTGTGAAAAGACATCATGACCAAGGCAGTTTATGAAAGAAAACATTGAATTAGGGTTCATGGTTACAGAGGGTTAATCCATGACCATCATGGTGGAGCATGGCAGCAGGCACTAGAGCTTACACCCTAAGACAGCCACAAGAAAGAGAGAGAGAGTTAACTGGGAATGGCTGGTGCTTTGAAGTTTCAAAGCCTGTCTCCAATGACACACCTCTTCCAACAAGACCACACCCCCTAATCCTTTCCAAAGAGTTCCACCGATTGGGGACCAAATATTCAAACTATGGGGGCCATTCTCATTCAAACCATTTTCCCTCAAACCATTCAGACCTTATCTGAAAAATAAGACAAATTCTTAGCAATGCCTGATCATACACACCTTAATTCCAGCCCAAGGAAAACTGGGGCTGGAGAATCTTGGGTTCAAGGCAAACTGAACAGCAAAACTGAAGGGGACCAGCTCCGACCTGTCAAAGGGTTCTCTGAGGGAGGAGAGAGGAAGGAGGAAGTATTAGATAGAAATATAGACGGAGACAACAAGACAGAGACATAGGAAATCTTCAGGAGAGCCCTGGGTCAATACCCAGCTGTCTTGACTTTATTCATGATGGGCATTTTAGACATCAGCAAAGGGAGGAGCAAAAGACTTGCCCCTTCCAAGATTGAGGTATAAAGTACCAACAAGTGTAGATCCTTCAAAACTCTTAGTAATCATGCCTTTGGCCAAATTATCCTATTATGCAGCCCTGCTAGGTAAAGCAAGCTCAGACTTTCTGATCTTGAGTAAGGCCTTACTAGGGAGCCTCTGTGGGACCCCACACAAGACCCTATCTCAATAAAGTTAAAAACAAAAAGACAACTTCTGTTCTTAGTAGAGTCCCATTCTTCACCTTTTTGTAACTTTTTTGTTTGTTTGTTTGTTTTTCAAGACAGGTTTCTCTGTGTAGCTTTGTGCCTTTCCTGGAACTCACTTGGTAGCCCAGGCTGGCCTCAAACTCACAGAGATCCACCTGGCTCTGCCTCCCGAGTGCTGGGATTAAAGGTGTATGCCACCACCGCCTGGCACCTTGGCTCACAACCTTTTTGTAACTTATTACCATATTCCTCAAAGCTCAGAACTTTGTCCCAGGCTACTATCTATTCTTTGAGACCATTCACTGACTCTAAAACTCATTTACTACCCCTTCTAAAAGTGCCTCCAGCCCTTCCTATGTTTTGGTCTGTCTTATAAAGCAAGTAGGATGGAAAAACAGTAGAAAATAGGTAGTGTCCTGACCAGTACATGTTGGTAACATACGCAGATACTTAGTGTCTTTCTTTTATGTCATACATTATTGAGTAAGTTCACAAGCTGTCGGTTACTTTTAATTGTCAAGTGGATACAATCTAGAATCACCTAGGAAGAAAGTCCTTGATAAGAGATTATTTAGATAAGGTTAGCCAAAGGGCATGTCTGGAGGGGATTCTCTTGATTGCATTACTTGAAATGGGAAGACCCACTCAATGTGAGCGATACCATTCCCTATGCAGGGGATCCTAAGCTGTATGAGAATGGAGAATGTGAGCTGACTATAAGCATGCACGCATTCACTGTTCCCCATTTCTTGGCTATGGATGCAAAAGAACTAGTGGCTTCAAGCTCTCGCTGCTTTGACTTCCTGACCATAATGAACTATGCTTTAGCTTGGAGCTGAAACAATTCTTTTCTCCTTTAAGTTGCCCTTATCAGGGTATTTTGTCACCATTACAAGAGAGAAAACTAAGTCAATTTCACTGGCTGCTATTCACTAGGTACTCTTGACTATACTTGAGTCTCATAACCATTGGCAACCACATGGTTTTTAATTCCATTATAATCTAATACCATATCAATTACTCTCAGATCACATGTTATGCTTCAAACTGTTATAGGTGTCAATCAAAATCCATGGGGCACTTAGTGAAATTTCCAGGTTTTTATGACTCAGGACAAAGAATTGCACCAAGGGCACATGATTAGCAATAGACATAGAGGCAGTTGACCAAGTAAGGGAAAACCACTCCCAGGAATAAGAGTAAATCATCTACCATGTGCTGGCAAGGGTGAGGAAAAGAATCATCCACCACTTGTGGCAGGTGAGAGAGCTGGCTGTGGGGTTATGGGGGTGGGAGAACTGGCCCTGGCCCCCACCAGTGCAGCACACAGGAGAGAGGGCACAGCACCTATCTGGGCAGTACACTAGAGCTGCCCCTGCCCCCTCTCTCATATGCCATGGGATGGCAGGGTAAGTGAAATATGACCTCCCCCCCCCTCAACCACTTGCCACCTGTGACAGGTAGGAGAGCTGACTTGGGATGGGGGCATGAGAGCAGAAGAGCTAGCCCTGCCCCTCACCAGAGGCAACAATCCAAAGAACAGGCCCTGCACCTCACCTGGGCAAAACAGTGGAGCTGGCCCTGGCGGTGTGAGTGAGGGTGAGCTGGATCTGAGGGTGTGAGAGCAGGAGAACTGGTCCTGGTCCTTGCTATCTGCTACATTGGGTTAGCTAGCCTACGCAGTGAAGGAAAGCTTGCCTGGGTGGTGATGATGAGGGAAAGGGGCTGGGCTGACCAAGCCAGCTATCACGCAGGCCCAGGACTACAAGGTAGCCCACCCCAACACCCACCTCATCTATGAACTGCTGGAGCATGTGAAGGGGATGAACCTGCAAATCCAAAGCTACAGAATCTCCATGACAAAGGGCAACAATAAGATATCCAAGAGGAGTCCCAGTGAGGGCCTAGTATCAAGAGTACAGCAGAAGCCAGAGGCCTCAAACCAGACCAGCAGCTCATTGCAACAAACGCTTGGAGGTCAAGATATATAGACTAAAGGGTATACTGTGTGACTCACTGAGCCACACTACAGCTTCCACGTTGAGATTTTTTTTAAAAAAAAAAAAACTATTTGTTTTATTTTGTTTGGTTTTACTTTTAAATTTTGTTTGGGGGAGGAGTTTGCAAAGGCAGAGGACAGAAGCGAGGGGATGAGGGGAATCAGGGGATGAGGGGGATCAGGGTACATGATATCAAATCCATAAAGAGTCAACAAAAAGTTTTAAAAAAAAGAAGAAGAAGAGTATGCTAGGAAACGGCATTCAAAAGCTCCTATCAAGGAGTACCACATCCCTTTATAGGTCATTTAGATAGTGTTCATCTTCTCCTGCATTTGCATATCATGGCTTCTTTTCTTTTCTCATTGATTCTGTTCTATGTAGCCCAGGCTGGGAAAGGACTCCAATCTTTTAACGTGAATTCGCTTTTTGGTGAATTAATCTTTTTTAGAAAATAGTTATTACATCTTATTTATCTGGGGTGGAAATGCATGTGATCCAGCACTTGTTGGTGTGAAATGGAAAAATAAAGATTCCTGAAAGCTCCAGATCATGAGTTCTGATCTTTTATTGGTCATCTATATAGCATCCACCTTCTCTGGGAGATCTCACAGGTACACACACACACACACACACACACACACACACACACACACACACACACTGTTATGTGTAGCCCTTGCTTGGTGGGTAACTCCACTCTTTCTGTCTACCGGCTTATTTCGTAGGTTAATCTTGGGGTTGCCCCTCCCATCTCCTGCCACATGGGCACAGGGAAATCTCGAAGATGGGCAGAAGCATTCTGCACCTCAAGCACAGGTGCATTTTGAGTTGTGTGTAGTGTGGAATGAGCACAATGAAAGTGTCATCCCTTTCCTGAAAAAAATCACAAATATTTCAAACTTCAAAACTTTCCCCAGGAAACACATGAATACTCAGTCTTCCTCATAAAATGAAATAGATATGTCTGTCCCAAGCTATTCCCCCCATCCAGTGGCCTGCTGTCCTTCCTGTAATACACTTTAACTTTGTTTTCACCTCAGAACTGGTTCATACATGACTCACATATGATAGGAAACAAAGAATCCACATAGCCAGTGACGGGGCTTCAGTGAGCTGGCCTTTCTTTGAGTTTTGTATTCTGTGTGGTTCCCGTGTTCATGAACAGAGTAATAAATTTATATGCCTTTTTTTTCCCCTAAGATGTCTATCATCAGTTGAGTTCAACAGGCAGAAATTGAACCTTCCTTCAGTTTGGACTGGAAACAATGCATAGAGGCTTTTAGAGAAAAATCCTCTCTTCCCTTCTGAAGTTCAGCTTGGCAATACTTTCCCACTGAACAATTCACTGCCTTAAAATCTTCAACAGAGTGTAGATTTTTACACCCTAAAGGAATCCAGGCATTTAGTGGTGCCGCTCAGAGCGGATGGATGGCTGCTCTAATTGCTTGTATTTGAAGAACTGAGTCAGGTCACTGGGGCCTTCCTTAAACCACACGCTAGGAATTACCAATATCATCAGGTAGGGGATCTGGAGGGGAACACTGCCAGGCTAGCATTGCACCCAAGCAGTTCCTCCACAGGCAGCTTGCTTTCCTTAGTTTATCTTCTTGCAGCAGAAACACATAACCTGAAGAAGCAAGGCATGTGTTCTTATATCTCCTTGGTTTTCTTTTCTAACATTTGGAAAAGGGAACAATCTTTTATAGCCTGAGTCTTCAGTCTTTAAATTGGTCAAGTTACTTGTGGCATTGTAAGCCCACTTTAGCAGACAAAAGATGAAAAAAAAGAGAGCTTTGAAAGAAAGCTGCAATCTTGGGTGTTGTTTCCAGAGGCACTGATTACCCCCAAATAACAAGGCGGTCTCCTGTGAGCTCAGATTTGCATTACAAATTCAGAATGTGAGGAATGAGCAGTCAGTTAAGAAACAGGCCTGTGCAGTTGAGGTTGGCATTCATCAGGCAAATCGGGGCGAAGGATTGCTCATTCCTCACATTCTAAAATCTAGGCACAAGCTTGGCATTCAAGAGAAGTTCTTCCACCCAATGTTTTCCTAATACAAAACGAATGTGGAACAGGCTGAGCTCTTCAAATCTGTGTACTGTCAGAGAGGCTACTTCAGAGAGTTCTGGAACATTTGGCAAAACAGGAATGTGAGCAGTGCAATTCTGATCTTACTTTTATTTATTTTTTTATTTATTTTATTTTATTTTACAATATAATTCAACTTTACATATCAGCCATAGATTCCCCCGTTCTCCCTCCTCCCGTCCCGCCCCCCTCCCCCCGGCCCACCCCCCATTTCCATCTTACTTTTAAAAGGGAAACTAAAACCAAAACGAAAAAGCCCTCAGTGGCGAAAGAATAAATAGGCACAGTGACAACAGGCAGATCATACAGAAAATCGAACTCAACTAGTAGCAATCAGCTGCAGACATCAACCTATAATCCACATTAGCCAGACCAGAAGCCAGTCTGTTAACATATGTCAGACTTCTAAAAACTGGACAAGTTTCTCTACCAATTCCAGAAAGCCAAACAATAACCCTTATAATAACTGGTTTCCCTGAGATTTTGTGTCTGTTTCCAATTTAGTACCTGGGATGTCTGCAATGGCTTCCTCTCATCTCCACAACATGGCAGACTAGGACCCAGAGCATGTCAGAAATTAGGAACTAGGTATGACCTTCAAAGGCCTGCTTTTAGTGACCTACTTCCATCACCTAGGCCCTCCCAAAGTTGAGAGCACTTGCTGTTCTTTGAGAGAAACTGAGTTCAGTTCCCAGACCCCTTAACCACCCATAACTCCAGCATCCTCCTGTGACCTCTGCAGGCACTCATATGGCACACACACACACACACAGAGACACATAAGTAAAAATACATCTTAAAAAAAAAAAAAAAAAAAAAAAAAACAGCGCCACCAAATGATGGAATCCCTGAAACAAGGTTTTTTTTTTTTCCCTACACTAAAATGTTCCTATTACCCTGCCAAAAATACACACAATGGTGGCTGAGTTCTTTGCCATAAGCAGCTCAGTAAATAGCCTTGGCTCTTCTCATTTGGTTAGCCTTTATTTCCATACAAAGGAGGATCCCAACACTTCCTTGGATACTTGATACATTCCCTGATCTTCTCTGGTCTTCAGGTTCCTCCTCTAGTAAACAGAAGTCATGTTGCTAACCCTATCTCCCTTGGGGTGTTGCAAAGAAATGAGTGCTTAATGAGCTAGAAAACCTGAATTGCATAAGTCCACATCACTTTAAAACATAACCACAATTGACCAGAATACAGCACCCCCAGATATGCTTCTCTGGCTAAATTAGCAGTGACCGTATTTGACACAAACAATTAAGGAGACAAACTAATTTGGGCTCATGGTTTTACAAGGCTTCCGTCCATCATGGTGGTGAAAGTATGGTGGAAGAGTTTGGTCCATGGCAGTTGGAGAATGTGGTAAAGACTATTCACTACATAACAAAGCCAGACAAAGAGACAGAGAGCAGTAGCAGAACCTTCCATGGCCTTCCCTAGCGACCCACTTCTACCAGCTGGGCCCAGCCCCCCAAGCTTCACCTCCCCAAACAGCACCAGTGGGGACCAAGCATTCAAAACAAGATCCTGTAGGGGACATTTAAGATTCAAACTATAGCGCTCTGCCCCTTAACCCCAAAGGCTCATGGCCACCTCATAATGTTCAGCCTAATTTCAAGAATCCTCATGTTCCTAACAACTACAATATCATTTACATTTCTAAGGTCAAAATCTCTAAGACTTAAAAGGCTGCCTCTTAGCTACAAATCCCTGTGAAATAAAGAAGAACATTGACTACTTCTAACATACAGAGGCACCAACAAAGCATTCCCACTTCAAGAGGGCTTCAAGAGGCAGGAATGGGGACACAGGAAGGAGAGGTGGAACCAGAGAGAGTACATTGGAGCAAACAATAAATTCTGAAGCTTCATGTACATCACATAAGACAGCAGGGTGTGAGCTCCAAAAGGCTCAGGTGTCCTCCTTCCCTGCATGTGTCTTAGGGTTACTATTGCTGTGACGAAACACCAGACCAGAAGCTACTTGGGAGGGAAAGGATATATTTCCCTTCCATCATGGTTGAGGGGAATTGGCATGAACCTAGAGACAGGAACTGATGCAGAAGCCATAGAAGGGTACTGCTTACTGGGTTGCCTCTCATGGCTTGATCAGCCTGCTTTGTTTTGTTTTGTTTTTTTGTTTTTTTTTTTTTTTTTGCTTTGTTTGTTCATTTGAGACAGGGTGTCTCTACATAGCCCTGGTTGTCCTGGAACTCACTCTGTAGACCAGGCTGGTCTCAAACTCAGAGATCTACCTGCCTCTGCCTCCCAAGTGCGGAGATTTAAGGTATGTGTCACCACTACCTGTCCAGTCTGCTTTCTTATAGAACCAAAGACCACCAGGCAAGGAGTGACCCCACCCACAAAGAACGATGCTTTCCCACAAAAATCACTAATTTTAAAAATGTCCTCAGGCTTGCCTACAGTCTGGTCTTTTGGAGGCATTTTCTCATTTGAGGTTCCCTCTTCTCCATGACTCTAGCTTGTCTTCAAGTTGACGTACATACTAGCCAGCACAGCATGGTGATTGGCATTCCACATGACCACTTTCTTGAACTAGCTCCGGTCAGTGCATACAGCGTCCCTTGGCAGATACTCCCCTTATTTCCAGAAGATCTCCTTTGTAACTTAGGCTGCACCCTCAGGACTTTACAGAGAGCCCTCTCAGGGGCCCCCTTCAGGGAGTCTGACCCTGTTGCATGTTACCCGTACTCACATGCTTTTTTTCTGGAATCTTGATGGAAGTCTTCCCGACTCCATCACTCCTGCATTATGTATGCTTGGAAACAAGTGTCACGTGGATAGTTTCAGGCTCTACTGCTAGCTTGATTACTAGTGGGACTCCTCTGGATCACGGCTATAGAGGCATCTGAGTGCATAGGTGGTTGAACCTGATGAAACACTTCCTAAGTGGACATTTTCCAATCTTTTAAGTTAAAATTTCAATTTTATGCTCTGGATCCTGCAATGGGTAGATTCTCAATAATTTCCCAAATGCTCTAAAAAAAATTTTTAAGACCAGGTATCTTATTGTCCTAGAACTGTATGCTAGACTCGATGTCCAGTGAGGGGATCCACCTGTCTCCACTTCTCTATCACCATGCTTGGCTTTTTAAATGTGAGTTCTAGGGACTCAAACTCACGTCATTTGTGTAACCATCCTAACAAGAATAAAGATCTTGTAAAGAGACATATGTCCCCCTTTGGCCATTAGACTATTAAAACAATAGAACCCAAGAAACTGGAATTTCTCCAGGAATCTCATGCCAGCAAAAGGAAAAGGCTGAGGTCCTGGGGCCATCCAGAAAGAGGGGAGGGGCTTGTGTCTGGAAAGGATTTAAACCTTTTTAGACAACCTTACAGGAAATAGTGGATCTGGGATGATGATGTTGAGTGAGACCATACCTTAACCAGGACTGTTTACTTACTATGCACACTCTGGTTCCCTTAACCTAAGCCTCCTGTTAACAGATGGACTGGAGGCAGGGATGCCACGGAACCTCTTTATTCTTCTTTCTGATGTTGTGGCATTGACTAAATTTCCATTTTCTTCCTCTCATCATTACCCATATAATGGCTTATTGATGACAGGTGACCAAACCCAATTTGTTGGGAGGGGCTATTAGGGTCAAGGTCTGACTTCTGCATCAGTGATGCTCTGACTGAACTATGCATCAACACAGGTGCTAAGTTCTAATGATCACAATTAAACACACTCATTTTCTGGACAAGCTGCACATTTTTCACATCTTTCTGCTTGGCCTTTTGTTTCCAGTGCTCACTGTAAACCTGGCAGGAAACACACATTACTAACCATGCTCAAATGTTATGCTGTGTTGAAATTTCCTCTGCAAATTAGCCCAGCACTTTTTAATCAAGCCTCACTCAAAGTTTCAAAACATGGGCAAAACATAAACAGACCCTTTGTAAGGAGCATTGCAAAACGGCCTCTTGTTCAAATGATGTGGGACTACTGGGGTCCCTTTGAAAATGACAGAGTTCTCTTGGGGACCTAGGACCCCAGAAACTTGATGTCCATCAACATTGCACTGAGCCAGTAGCTCTTAAGTTCTTGTCTCTCAAATTTGAAGAATGAAATTCGCAGTCCACAGAGCGAGTGGTTAGAGAGAGGGTTACTATAGATTCATAGGGGGAGTTCAAGACGGGGAAGAAAGGAGAGCTATGACGTTTGACTCAGTCATGGAGGTCACCCACGTAGCAGATAAGCAGCTGCCTGGCAAGATCAAGGAGGCTTCAGAGAAAGAGTAAGAGAAACCCAGAGTTCCATCAAAAAAGGATACTTAAGCTCCGGGCAGCACCAGAAAGAAAGAGACAGAAAAGAAGAAAGGAAAACTATGCACTCACTTTCAGAAAGTGAGTCCTCACTTCAGAAAGTCAGGCCGACTTAGCAGAACCTCATGGCAGCTCACAGGGTTGGCATAGAGGGTGAGAATTTGAGGAAGGAAAAGGACATTATCTCATTAAAAGGCTAAGCATGGCTTAAGGGGGACTTGTCTTCCTAGGGGTGGCTCTGTCCTCCTGAGGAGTGGTGTCTCAGCCACTTCGTTGACCAATTAGAACGCTAGGTCTATGCCCAGGCAGACATTTCATTCTCTGACCAGAAGGAAACTGTTTGCCCTTAATGGGTCTTTACTGCTCCTGTGACGTTGTTCCCTCTGAGTAAGTGATCTTAAAGTCACTTAGGAGGTGGCAAAAATGGAGAAACAAATGCAGCCCATTTAACCATGAAAATCTAGGGATCTGCCGCCAATGCTGTTCACCAGAAGCGATTACTGTCTGGACTGAAGGTCTAATGTCTGCTCTCACTTACAGCTTCCAGGCAGGGGAGTTCACGTAGACCCTCTAGGAAGAGATAAGAAACCAAAAAGCCTCTTCAGCCTTTCTGACCAGAGATTTGGGGTTCTTCTGGGTGTAATGGCAGATAAAGAAAAGCAGCAGATACACAGCAAAACGCCATCAAATTGATGTTTACATACCCAGAAAAACATCAGCCTGGGAAGCCCTGTCAAAGCTGCAGTGCTGGAGGCACTGACTAAGGCTCTCTAGGCAGAGTTCTCTCTATGGGTGTGCTTGCCAGAGGCTTTTTCAATTGTTATCATTCCTAGATTTATTGATTTTTATATTATGTGTAGGGGAGTTTTGTCTCATGTACATCTGCGTACCATATGTGTACCTGGTGCCCACAGAAGCCAGAGGAAGGTATTGGATCCCTTAGAACTGGAATTGGAACCCCTAGAACTGGAATTATAGGTGATGGTGAGCTACCGGGTGGGTACTGGGAATCAAACCCAGGTTCTCTGGAAGAGCGATAAATGCTCTTTATATGCTGAGCCATCTCACTAGCCTCATCTTAAAAAACAAACAAACAAACAAAAACCCAGAAAACAACAACAAAAAACAAACAACAACAACAAAGGCATCTTTATAACATTGGATAAGAATAACCTCTTTGGAAAGAGTAGACTCTTTAGCTGTTTTTAAGGGCATAATGCCTTGGTCTGTTTTTTCCTTCTTTCTCCCTGTTATAAAAATAGGAGAGCAGTCTGACACTGGACAGGTGATTTTGGAGGGCTCTTTGAGATAAGCATGCTTGATTCTGAAGTGAGAGGGCCAAATCCAGTGTCTAGAGCCAGTTTCTTAGGGAATCTAATGTATAGAGACAAGGCATTTGTTCACCTGTAGAACTGACGAAGATAACAAATGATTACTTTTCAGAGAAGATAGAGAGAAGGGACCCAGTGGTGTACACTGGAGACTTTCTGCTAAATCCAGTGACAGCGTAGACTCAATGCACCAGCTCTCCTTACCACCTGCATAGAATCATCCACATAAGTCTGACCATCTGCTGGATTGTGCATTCAGGAAGACAGGCTCACCTTGAACCATGATAAAGGGATAGGAAGAATCACTAGCCATTTAATGAGATGATGTACTTTTCCTTGCCAGAATTCTCACCCCGATGCAGTTCCTTTAGGCTACCTGAGGGTCTACCACCTCTCCGAATCCAAACTCAGAATGGCATAGCTTCCTTTTTCCTCTCTTGTCTCCCTTCTGGATGCTGGCCAGAGCCATGCTTTCTCTGCTACTTTGAACTTTTCCCCACTTTCTCTAAAGCTCCATTCCCTGCTGTGTAGCTACTTACTCACCATGTGGCTGTCCACCATGCCTCACTCAAATATCATAGCTTCTTCTTTCCTTCTTAAACTTTCTCCTATGGATCTGTAATAAACTCTCTAAAACTCACCCTTTATTAAAGGTCTGTGGATTTCGTCCTATGAATTTATGAGTCAAGAACCCAAAAGTCATTGGATGGGGTAGGGATGAGGGGATGGGAGGGTCTTTAGTGGCCATCAAGTTTCAAGACCCTGGCTCCTCAAGAAAGACACTGTTCTCAAGGATACCCCAAGATTCCAGTATCCTTGTGCCCAGAAATCTGAACAAAGGTGGATACACAGACCAGCACTCTGTTTTTCCTGCTTTGGCTTTATCTTATTTTCCGTCTCCCACCTTCCTCATTTGCATGCAAGAGGCATGATCAGCTCCATCTCCTATTTCTCTGTCTGTCTTCTTCGCATCTCCATTTAACTTGGGAACTGGATTCATTTATTTAAAACTAGGTAGACAGGTTTCTGTGGGAAACCTGAACCGAGGTTGCTGAGTGTTAGGAAGGCACCCACAGCAGGAGCAGCACATCTGGGCAAGCCACACAAAAAATGCTGGATCCCCAAGGTTCAAAAGTCTGTCATTTCTAGTTAACTTGTCCTTCTGGAAGGTCAGGTTATTGTGGACCTAGGCTTTCTTCTATGGAGACAACGACCTCAGACATGGTAAACACAATGCTTCTCTTTGTTGTTCTGTTTTCCACATCTGTCTGTGGTTGCTGGCCATGTGGTGAGAGGTAAACACTGTTAGATTTAACTTTCTATCGTCCTTCTTTCCCCTTCCCCTTCTTTCCCTCCCAGTCTGGTTCCCTCAGAGAACTGGGAGATGGGACATCTCAGATCAGGTTTCAGGGAAGGAGGGGATTGGCAGACAGTGTTACCAGGAAGTTGCTTTTCTGAACTGGGAGAACTACCACACAAAGCTACTAAATCTTTAACTCAGGATTAACTTTTTTTTTTTTTCGAGACAGGGTTTCTCTGTGTAGCTTTGCGCCTTTCCTGAAACTCACTTGGTAGCCCAGGCTGGCCTCGAACTCACAAAGATCCGCCTGGCTCTGCCTCCCGAGTGCTGGGATTAAAGGCATGCGCCACCACCGCCTGGCAACTATTTTTAATAAGTTGATTTTTCAGTTACTTGAAATCCCAGCAACACTGAGCCTCATGGATCTGTCTCACCTCGGCTCGCATCATGATCAGGTGAGACCACGGGTATTTCCTCCTTCCCAGTTTCTCCATGTGTCTCCAAAGCCACAGGGCCACATGTGGATGTGAGGCACACCTGTGCAAATTTCCCACCTCTTTCAAATAGTTCCTTTCCCCAGAAGAGTTTTTACCTAGGAGTTGTAAACATAAACTTCTGAAAAGAAGCTGTGCATGGGAATGATCCACTGACTAGAATTTCATACTGTGGGGAGGTTGGAATGTTACCAATCCAGAGGCTGGTTACTTTCTCCTGGGCTAGTTCTAGCCCTCTTCTGTGTGGGAACTAACATGTTGTGACTACTCGATAGGAACCTTTTGGGGATCTATTAACTTAGCAGACCACTAGCTTCCAGCAATCCAAAAGCTAAGAATGTCATCAGCTAGCATCTTGGGCCTGTAGAAAAGCTTCCCCTATCTTGCTGTACCTACCTCTCAAGGTATATTAAAGTTGTCCTGATTTATGACTTGTTTGGCAAAACCATAAAAACTTCACGAAACTGCTTCCAGTTTGGAACATGGAATTTGGGGTAACCCAAGTCAGTGTTCGCAGACCATGATCATTCAACATGGCTCTAGAATAATCTATCTCTTCTTCTCTTTAAGATGAGAGATGTGGTTTGTACACTGACAGAGGAAAGAGGAGAACAAAATGGGACACAGATGGCATTGTTTGGGGTCACAGTTACAGTTGGTGGTAAGGTATATGGACTCTCCTTCCTTGGGTTGAAACCAGAGAATTCCTTCCTTTGTTCCTTTTGGACCTACTCAACTGTCTTAGTTGTGTTTCTCAGTGTTAACCTGACTTGGATACTTGTTTAGAGAAAAGAAGTTAACAATCCACATTTAATCTGTGAGATGTGTGGAATCCACAGGAACTCATACCCTGATGATGAGTGGGCATACTTCCTTATGACACAGGCAAAAAGTAACCATGTGTTTGTGTGGTATCTTGGTTAGTGGAATCATCAGGATGGCAGAAACCACATCACTTGGCTGCCATCTTGGCTGGTAACTTCTTTAAACTAGTGGTAACAACATGGCATAAATCAAAACATTGTCCTGCAGAAAACTTCCTTCCTGGTCCCACTAGCACTCAGCTGGTCACCACATCCTGAGAATTTCCTGTGCTTCAAGCATCAGTCACACCTCTCAACCCTACCAGGTTTTTCTTTTCCTTTCTTTTCTTTTCTTTTCTTTTCCTTTGTTTTTTTTTTGTTTGTTTGTTTGTTTTTCACCTTCCTGGATGCCTAAGGAAACTGGAGACCCAGGTGGGACTTCAACATGGCCTCTATTGCCGTGTGATAAGATCAATGCATTTCATATGCCCAAGGAAGAAGGTAATCCCAGACCACCATGATAGCTTCTTTGGATTTTGACACATTGACTTGCATGATATTTACTGGTTTCTAAATGGGACTTCAAGTTACCCCAGCCATATGCCTCCAACACTGGCCAGCTACCAAAAGAAGCTAGTTCTTTGAGATTGCTAGACTTGGGAAGCTCATGTGAATTTGCAATGGGAGACATTTTAATCTATGTTCTTTTTGTCACATAGAAGCATCCCTAAATTGTTTCAGCTTTACCCAGACCTTAAAGAAGAAAATGCCTGGTGTCTTTCTATACTCCACCTGGCCCAAGTGAGACTGGAGAATACAAAAGTGGCCTATAGTGGAACTATCACAGTATTATGTCCTACAGCTTGATTTCTTTGTAGGAGGGCATGTACTTATTAAGTTTTTCAATTCATCTGCCTCTACATACAGACATACACTCACTGGTTGTAAGAATAAGCTTTCAAACAGTCACTTCAAGTCTAGGCAGAGAGGATCTCTGGTTAAACACCGGTAAAGACTCTGTCAGCTTGATCCTCCTTGATCATGAGTGTCAACTGCCACACACCCAAGACCTTATAAAGCTTAAAGATATCACAGAGTGACCCTTAAAACTTGAGTGTTCTTTCTATGATGATACCTAAAGAGCAAAATGTTTTCTATCTCCTGCCACTCACTGTTCCCAATGCACCATCCAACAGATGATAAAACTCACCTGAATAAATCTATACAAGGTTATAAGAAAAGCCTGGCCAACTGGAATGTTAGTTTCCCACCCAAGCCAGAGATCTGCTTCTGTTGACCAGAAGAAAACAGTTTTCCCTTAATGGGCCTTTACTACTGCTGTGACACAATTCTTAATGGAGTTCTTATGCAACCCAACTCTGATCCTCACTATTGCAGACTTTTCTGTCCTATACCAGCATTCTGTTCTTCCAAAGTCTTACCAAAATCACCCATTAAGCTTTGCTTACAGCATTCTAAGGCTGTTGTGGCCCACAGCTCAAACTTTTCCACATTCTTCTCATAAACAAGTTCCAAAAACATGAAAATGATGTTATTGGTTTAAATATTAAGGCAACTCCACGTAGTTAAAAGGGCAGTTTATTTTGTGGGGTAACTTACAAGTGAAGGGATACTTAACAGGGTCTGGGAAAGGTGTAGCACAGTCCAGCGGTGTTCTCTGGAGAAATCTGCTCAGTCTACCTCCAGCGTCCAGGATCCAGGAACCAAGAGAGCTAGCCCATCCCGATCTCGGGTCTTCAGAGGTCCTCTCTTGGCCCCGCCTTGTAGGCGTGACAGTTACCGAAGCCTCAATGGGGGTTGGAACTTCCAGGTCAAAGCTGGACCTGCTACCCACTACATGACATGGTCATGGTTAGTCACAGCAATGACTTCACTTTTCTGAATTAGTTCTCCCAACTGAGAATTACTGTCAGTGGAGAGGCAGCTATTTTTCTTTGTTACAATACCACTGTTGCCCCTCTATTATTTTCTTCTGCCTTCATCCTTTCTACTCTCAATTTAGAATCACCTTAGGTTTGCATTTTAATTTGGGATATAAAACATGGGGGAAGCCATATACATGTATTGATTAAAAATTTTAAAAATAAAGCCACATGGCTTGTTTCTCCATTGTCTCGCTTCAGTTCCTGCTGTGACCCCTCTGCTCTGTTCTGCCTGCCTGTGGGGGTTTCTTTTCCACATTATGACTTTTGGATGCTGAGCTTCTCTTTTATTTCCCATCTTCTTTTCCTCCTTGTTGATAGTCTAGAGCTAAAGAACTTGAATGTTATAAAAATTCTGCAAGCTTTACCTATTGGAGCACAAATGCCAGTGTGATAAGGCTGAGTACATTTTTTTAAATATATAGATTCATTTCTTCCAGAGAGGCCTCTATGGTGCTGGTTGAGAGCGGAATGGGAAAGCGTGCTTTAATGGACCCAAATTATAATCAGCCTATTCATTGCTGAGATGTGAATTCAGACTCACAAGAAGTGAGCATTTCCTTTGTTTATTCTCTTAATTCTGCTGGCAAATCTTATTTTCTTAAATGCATAAAATCCTATTACAAGGTAGTATCCATCCCCAAAATTAATCCCAGGGTTTCATATAATTGCAAATATTAATCCCTGGGATCAATGTGGTGCTCTGTTTATCTGGTTACAACTAATTTTCCACACATAATGACTGCAGACCTCTGTTGTCACAGCACAGGTGTATATGTGACCCCCAGAGATGCTGCCAGCACAGTGGTGCTGAGACAAGAACAGTCCTCAGAACTCCAGGAGGATTCTGAAGCACACACACACACAGACACACACACATACACTCAGACACACACACACACACACACACACACACACACACACACACACACACACGGAACCGGAGAAGATTCTAGAAGGTGGGAAGTCTTTGCATGTTTATAAATTAGAGAAATTAAAACAGATATCCACCAAAGCAATCTACAGACTCAATGTAATCCCCATAAAAATTCCAATGGTATTCTTCACAGAAATTGGGGGAAATATTTAAATTTATATAAAAACACAAAAGACCTGAGACCCAAACCAAGGTTGAGCAAAAGGAAAACTGTTTTCTCAATGACTAAGGATGTCGAGTGTGTTTTCATGTCCTTACTAGGTATGTAAACATGTTCTTTAGGGGATGTTTATCCAAGCCATCAGCTCATTTTAAAACTAAGCTGTTTGCTGTTGTTTTGCATTGTTGGGCTTTGGTCTGGATACCAGAACCTTATCAAACATGACTTGGTAAATATTTTCCCCAAAACAAAAATTGCTAGTGGTATCAGCATACCACTAGATCACAGACCCTCGGAGTGCCTATCCCCGAAGTAGACCTCTGCCCTGGAACATGTCTCTCTTTCACAGATGGTGTATTGTGGCCTTACAGCACCTCCTCCTTGAAGCTACGAGATCAATTTTTGATCCTACCCAGTAGCTTGCTCCTTATATAGGTTGCGTTTGACTAAATCACACCATGTGGAATTTCCCACCAGCTCCCCAAACTTTTAAGTCAGACATACTTTTGTTCAAGGGAGTTCTCCTTTAGACTCTGTGGCCTTGCTGCTCATGATAACACCCTCCCTGTCCTTTCACTTTAAGTTATCTCTTGCACTGAAGCTCTTCTCCAGGTTTTCAAAGACAGCCTTCCTTTCCCTTTAAGGGCCTATCACCGATATGATGTACTGTCTCTCCTAATGCTCTTCCACCTCAAGGCCCAGTCATGGCCCTGTGGTCCAGAGACTTTCTCCTAATAAAGCTTATTCTGAAGGGTAATTGGGCCCAGTTTCCTTTCCACCAAACCTATCATCTGTTCTCTTTGTTGTAAGACATTTCCAGGTATATTACAGAGTGACAGCAACCAAGCAGCCTGGTACTGGCACAAAAATGGGTGCATATATTCATGGATGCTCCAGGATACACACCCATGCAGCAACAAACCCCTGGTTTTTAACAGAGGGGATAAAAATACACACTGGAGAAAACACAGTGTTTTTTAACAGGAACCAGGATATCTACATGTAAAATAATAAAACTACACCCCTATCTCTCACTCAGTACAGAAATCAACTTCAAATGGATTAAACATTTGAAGACCTGAAACTGTAAGTAGAAAAAGTAAGGTAGGGGAAATTTTCAAAATAGAGGCAAAGAAAAAGAGTTTCTCAACAGGACTCTATTTGCCCAGGAAATAACACCAACAATTTACAAAAGGGATTTCATGGAATTATAAAAACTTGTGCTAAGAAAAAATAGTTAATCAAATGAAAAGACAGCCTACAGAATCTCTGTTAGATATACATATGACAGAAGGCTATATATCTGTAACATACAAAGACTCAATTCAATAACAAGAAATCAAACAACCCAATCAATAAAGATGCTCATGAAATGAACAGACCATTCGCAAAAAATGAAATACAAATGGCCCCAAAATGGGAAAATAATCAACATCATTAGCCTGCAGGGGGACGCAAGTTAAAACTACATGGAGATTCCTTCTTACCCAATCAGAACGGCAGTCACCAAGAAGACAAATAACACATGTTGGTGCGGCTGTGGACAAAAAGGAATGCACATATACTGCTGCTAAGGACATAAAGCAGTGCTGCCACTAGGGAAATCAATATGGAGGTTGCTCGGAAACTAAAAATAGATCTACCATATGGCCCAGCTAAGCTACTTCTGGGTATTTACCCTAAGAACTTCAAGCTGACATTTTAGAGAGATATTTGCACATCATTGTTTATTTCAGCTCTAGTCTCAGTAGCTAAGTTAGAGACCCAACCTAGGCATCTATCAACAGAGAAATGGGTAAGAAGATTTACATGGTCGCCATGTTCCGTCCTTTGTAGGAAAATGGATGCCATTGCAGTTCATCATACTGAGTAGATTAACTCAGTCTCAAGAAAACCCACTACAAATGTTTTCTCTCATGTGTGGCTCTAAGAGTTTATGTCAATGCATGAACTCATGTATGCATACATAACAAAGAGAAATTGTTTAGAGAGCAAAGGGGACTGACGGGGAAATGGAGAGAAAGAAACGGTGAGGGGGAAGGGAGGAGTATGCTGAAAGGATGTCATATAGTTGTATGAAAAAGTAATCCGGTATCACATACAATGAATACATGCTAATAGGAAAAATAAACAAACGAACCTAGAAGATAACGATGGGCTTGAGATCACACAAGACATGAGTGAGTCACGGAAATGGTAAGAGTCATGGTGGAGGCAGAGATCTATGAACAGGAAGCTTCCACACCGTTTAATTTAGATACAATTTCTAAGACAGTCTCTCTCCACCAGGAAAAGTCAGTCTCTAGCATCATTACTTAACATGAAAATGAAGCACAGAAGTCAGGGTGTGGCTTTCAGACCCTCAGTGTTCCAACTTACCCGTCTTCTTAATTACCTCGTGGGCTGGGAGGTTTTATTGTTCTGCCTGTGCTTGTGTTACCCAGAAATAATAGAATGAAATGGAGGAAGACATATTTGAAAACCAAGTATGCTTTTGTTTAAATGTTAAAATGAACTGGAAAGATTTGCACAGGCTCACTTGACCTGGAGTTCTAAAAAGGCTTTGATTCCTAAGTATCACCCAGCAGAACTCACCGAGCACAATAAGGCAGTTGAGCCAATTATAATTAGGTTCTCACTTCTCTGAGCAGCCTGCAGAATCAGTAAGAAAAAAAATAAGCTAGTGTTGATGTAGTAAGTTCAGGTAGGAGGCCCTAAGAGGAGAAACATTAACAGGCTTGATGCAAAGTGTGTGTTGGAGGGAGCCCTAGAGAGAAAGCTAAATATAGGCAGACAAGCCCCCTGTTCAGATGATGATTTGAGCCTCCAACTGTTGAATTTCACCGACTGGAAGAAAATAAGTCACCCAAAGATACTGGCTCAGAAATAAACCTGGCCACAGAGAAACACTGTGGGGATAACACTGGCCGCTGATGCTTGTGCAGGAGGAAGAGTTGCACCTCAGAGGCCTTCTCCAGTGTTGGAGCCTCAGAACACATTCTAGTGGATGGAAAGTGGGGATGGTTGTCCGGACAGCAATGAAAGTGTTTTAAAATAGAAGCGAGACTTCCTGGATAGGGCTTAATCTCTTTCTTGTTTACAAGTCAGCTCATCATAGAGTAAGAATAGATGCTGTAGCAGTGGCTGTGACCCTTTAATACAGTTCCTCATGCTGTGGTGACCCCCAACCATAAAATTATTTCATTGCTGCTTTATTACTATGGTTTTGATACTGTTATGAGTTGTAATATAAGCATCAGATGTGCAGGATGTGCACATATCTAATATGCGACCCCTGTGTAAGGGTCATTCGACCCCCAAAGGGGTTAGAACCCACTGGTTGAGAACCATTGTGCTATATAATAAGCCCAATTTAAAGGCTGATCATGTGGAATGTTCAAGGTAAGGGGTGCAAAAACCTCAACTTCTATGCCAAATGGTAAGGGTTGCCTCTAGGAAGACTTTCTAAGGAAAATATGGGCAAATAGATCCCAATGGGTCAGATTCGGGTTGGAATGAATTATGTTTAACAAGGATAACCAGAATGAGGTAATTACTAACACAGAGTAACTATTCTGATGTCAAAATAGCTATTTTACACCAGCTATACTTAGAATATTGGAAAATAGGGCCCTCTTCCACAAATCTACATGAAGGAATTTGACACAAGAGTATTAGACAGCAGTTTCACACCCGAAGCCCTAACTACTAGGAAATGTGATCTTACTAAAGTAGAGAGCATATTGTGGTGATTGGCCTTAGGTATTAGATTAACACAACCTAGAATCACCTGGGAGGAGACTCTCAATTTTTCTAAATTAGATTGACCTATGGATCTTCACTGAGACAGTTGATCAGGGAGTATTGAGCTCACTTTGGGCGGCACCATTTCCTGGTCAGGGAGTCTTAAGCACCCTACAATTGCATTTATTCACATCTCCATACTTATTTAGCTATCCATTTTCTCAAACATCAATAGAAACTCTTGTGCATCGTTGCCATCTTTGAGAGCCCATACTGATTCTTTATGATCTAATTAGATGAAGTCTGTAGAAACCTCTCTACCTCTATCATGCACATGATAAAAAGCTCCTTGTCTGTGTTCTACGTCATGATATCCATGTATTGCTATATTTTTGCATGTCTGTCCTCTTACTTGTTAAGGAGAATAAAAAAAGACATCATACAGGCCTTTTCCATGGGAATAGTGTATTAATCTGTTTTCTGTTGCTAATATAAATGCCTGCCACTTACTTTACAAAGTAAGGAGATTTACTTGATTCATGACCATTCTGGCTAAAATGTCTGCACATCATGACAGCACCATGTCCTGGCAGGATGGCCTCAATTTATACAACTTATCCTCACAAAAGCCAGCTCACTCCTCAAAGCCAGCATTAACTTCCTCCTAATGCCCACGAGCTTGTTGTCTTCTGCTGGGCTCCATTTTTCAAAGATTCTAGGATCTAAGCACTGCCACACTATGGTGCAAGCTACTAGCACGTGAATCTTTTTGAGACAGACACACTCACACCACATGCAAACCATAACAAACCCTATGCATAGCTCACTTGTCAGATCATTTCCACACCTCCCATGAGGTCCAGCCTCGTCTCTTTATGCCAGGACTAAGAGGCTTTAAACTTCGTTTTCCCATTCTTTACCAAGACAGTTGTTGTCTCCCAAGTTGTACTTTATAGCTACGCCCTTTTGTGGCATGGCTGCAGGCGAACAGCAATGGTGGCTGGCAATGAACTCAGTGTCCTGTCCACACCCCCACCCCCTCACAAAGCTGATGAGCTTTTCAGCAAAATTTTCCACCATCGGTTATTCTTTGTATCTCTGTATTTGTCAAAGCTATATCACATGCAGAATTCATTATTTGTTGTTATTGTTTGTTTGTTTGTTTGCGAGAAGAACCCATTATGAAGTCTAGACTGGCCTTGCACTCATGGCTTTCCTGCTTCAGCCTCTCGAGTTTTGGGATTTCAGGCATGTGCCAACGCATTCAGCTCACATGCAGCATTTTCATTTGGCTGTCATCAGGCCCTACAGAAATAAGCAATGCACATCTTGTCCTCTCATTCTGCAGATACAGCAAGGACTGAAATTTTAGACCCTAGGTGAAGAACATCACCCAGACAGGATGTTAGATCAGAAAACACCCAGTCCCATGGACTTCACACTACATGTCATCACATGTTTTCTGTGATGTCTCCCAGATCTTCTCATCTAACAAACTAACTCAGCTAGCTGTTTCTTAGACACATCTAAGGAAGGCCCAGGGCAGGAAGCAACACTAGCAGCAGAGTTGATAAGCTAGGCTATGCACACTGGTTAAGAAAGTAATCTCAATTGTTGAGTAAGCCCATTGTTGGAGACTGTTGGTATTAATACATGAGAATACTAGAAATGTGGTTTTATTCTTCTTCAATGAATAAGTCTTTATATTTACTCAATGCCTATCAAGGAACATATTGAGGCTTTCAGGAGATCAGTAGGAGTGATATATCTCAGCTACATACAGCAGAGACAACACAGCTCTCCAGCTCACCCTTTTCATAACTCCTCACAGACCCCCAGAGACTTTCCCCAACATGTTAAGAGATGGATGAGAGAAGAAAGAGTGGTTTTTTTCTTCCCGAACCCGAAGTCTACTAAGATGTTATTAGATGTTATTTTGCATAATCTCTCTCTTTCTCTCTCTCTCTCTCTCTCTCTCTCTCTCTCTCTCTCTCTCTCTCTCTCTCTCCCTTTCTGCTCTTAAATAAAAAAGAACTCTACCAATACAAAATAAAATCACAGGAAAGTTCAGAGACTATTAATGAATGGCAGGTGTTTTCAGGGGGAAAAAAAATGAGTACTCAATTGATCTTTTGCTTTTGGCAAAACATTTGTTTTGAATTTTTATAAAATATATCCCCTGAAGAAAATAAACAAACTATGTGCTTTGCAGAGCCGAATGATTTGTCTTGTTCCTCCAAGGTGACCCACACTATTTTAATCATTTCAGATGAGCGATCATGTGACATTTCAAAATAAAATGTATTGCTGAAAGCTGAAAACCAGCCACCAGACAGTGAAAAGCCACATGTTCTCCCTTTTCATGCCCTAATTTGCACTTTTCCATCTTACTTTTGTCTGTTTTACAGCTTATCAGGATGAGATTATTTCATAAGAGCAGGAGTCTAGCTTTGGGACTATCTGCCTCAATTTTACTGTATATGGAAAAGGATCAGTAGAAAACCATCTCAAATATTTCCTTTGTACTCTTCATCCCCACCCTAACATCTCGGGACCCTGAGAAACAGCCAGAGCTTGAATCCTGTCTGTATGATAACCACGGTTCTAACTGTGAGAAGGAGAGCGAGAAGCTTGCTTACTCCAAAGCGCTCACATGTAGCACTTTAATTTGGCTGTCGCCCCACCCTGTACAAACAAGCAATGCATATTCTGTGTTCTCATTCTGCAGAGACAGAAAAGGGCACTGGAAATTTTAACCACTAGGTGATTCAGTGGCTAATTTTACTGTATTTCCTAATTTCTTATGCAATCAATTTAAAACTTTTTCTGTGTTCCTTTGTTCCACAATAACTCAGTAAGGCTCAGTGAACTCTAACTCATTCCCTCTTCCTTAAAATGGGGGCCCCTGTGTTCCTGACAGTTATGGTCTGGGCCAAGACTGTTGGCCCTTATTCAAAGAACCGAAAATAAGGCTTCACTCAGATTTGCAAAAGAAGCAAGGTAATTTTATTTGAAGCTAAGCAATAAAGCAGAGACTAAAGGAATGGCTGTGAATCACATGGGGTCAAAGGGAAGGAGTGGCTGGTTACTAAGGGCATAGTTTGGGTGGTCCTCTGTTTTGATGGATAGTCTAGGTTATATAATCATTTCTCTGACTGGTTACTAAGGGCATAGTTTGGGTGGTCCTCTATTTTGATGGATAGTCTAGGTTATATAATCATTTCTCTGACTGGTTACTAAGGGCATAGTTTGGGTGGTTCTCTATTTTGATCAATAGTCTAGGTTATATAATCACTCCTCTGCTGTGCATGACCCTTCTGATAATGCATCTGATTTTAATCATATACACCCATATGTATAGGCACAAGATGGTAAATAGGGGATTCGCCCTAACAGGTTACTAGAGGACAGTTTTGCTTTATGGCACATGCACCTACAACCAGTTCAGACCACACTGGTCCTTTTGTTCTCCATACCTAGATATGCTGGGAACATACCTGAATAGAAACTGTCTAAACCAGTGGTAGGAAAACATATACTGTTGTTCAGAAAAGGAAGTATGTGTAACTTGATGCAGGTGGTAGTGGAGGGGTTTTGAAGTTGGTAGGTGCATTTTTTGAAGGGGAATGTGTGTGCATAGTAAATATAGGTTAAGGAACTAGGCTGCCAAGTGCCCAGTTACAGGGCGAGGAAGGTGTATGTTACCCCAAACCAAATGTGTGTCCCACCGCTCTAACTATCTTCTGTTCTTGCCTGCCTCACCTCTTGTGCTCCTGTGGACACAACACAATGTTGTAACTGTGTTAAGTAGCTGTAGGTTGAAAACTCTGTCTTTTATACTAGCAGCTTATAATTTGAAGAAAAAAACTCAAGAGAACACAACGTCTCTCCATATGAATTTTATTTATAAAATAAAGTAACAGTCATACTTTTTCATCGTGTTTTGAGCTGATTCCACAAGATGATGCACATAAAACTCCCCAGATAGCCGGGCGGTGGTGGCATACACCATCAACCCAGCACTCAAGAGGCAGAGGCAGGCAGATCTCTGTGAGTTCAAGGCCAGCCTGGTCTACAGAGAGAGTTCCAGGACAGGCTCCTGTAGTTGGAAGTTTTCCTGTGTTCTGCCCAGCCAGCAGTCAGGACAAATCTCTCTCACTCGCGTTCCCCAAGTAAACACATAGAGGCTTATATTAATTATAACTGCTTGGCCATTGGCTCAGGCTTATTACTGACTAGCTCTTACATTTAAATTAACCCATGTTTCCTATCTATGTTTAGCCATGTGACTTGGTACCTTTTCTCAGTTCTGCCTTCACATCTTGCTTCCTCTGTGTCTGGATGGCGACTCCTGACTCAGCCTTCCTCTTTCCAGAATTCTCCTCATCCACTTACCCTGCCCACACTTCCTTCCTGGCTACTGACCAATCACCATTTTATTATCAACCAATCAGAGCAACACACATTCACAGTGTACAGAATGACATTCCACAGCAGGCTCCAAAGCTACACAGAAAAACCCTGTCTTGAAAAAAAAAGAAAGAAAGAAAGAAAGAAAAACTCCTAAGATGATGACTCAAATTTGATAAATGCCCAAATATGCAACTTATTGATACAGTTATTGGCATAATACACGTGATAGTCAATGCTGATTGTTAACCTGACAGGATCTAGAATCACCTGTAGAGAAACCTCCAGGCCTGTGTGTGGGAGATTGACTAGATTAGGCAGCCTCTAGGCATGCCTGTGAGAGTTTGACTAGATTAGGTAGCCTCTGGGCATGCCTGTGAGAGTTTGACTAGATTAGGTAGCCTCTGGGCATGCCTGTAAGAGTTTGACTAGATTGGATAGCCTCTGGGCATGTCTGTGAGAGATTAGAGTAGGTTAGTTTAGGTAGGAAAATCTACCTTGACTTGCAGGTCTTGACATAAATAAAAAGGAGAAAGCAAGCCAAATATGAGCATCCATCTTCCTTTGCTTTCTGGTTTCAAATGCAATGTGACCAGCTGCCTCAAGGGCCTGTCAGTATGACTTCCCCATCCTGACTGGCTGCATCCTGGAAATTTAAGTCAAAATAGTCCCACCTTAACTTACTTTTGGCAGAGTATTTTCTTATAGCAACAAGTGCTGTGGGATGTTCTATATGCTGTGAATGTGTTGCTCTGATTGGCTGATAAACAAAAAGCTGATTGGCCAGTAGTCAGGCAGGAAGTATAGGTGGGATAAGCAGACAAGGAGAATTCTGGGAAGGGGAAGACTGAGTCAGGAGATGCCAGGCCACCATCCAGGGAGCAGCATGTAATGGCACACAGGTAAAGCTGTGGAAAACATGGCAATTTATAGATTAACATAAATGGACTGAGTTTAAGTGTAGGAGCTAGTCAATGGTAGGCCTGAGCTAATGATTGAACAGTTTTAATTAATATAAGCCTCTGTGTGTTTACTTGGGTCTGAATGGCTGCAGGACTGTGGGTGAGAGATTTGTCCCGACTGTGGGCCAGGCAGGACATAGAAAATCTTCTACTACAAACAAGCAAGAAACTAATAAAATGCATACTATGCTATGTACTTCTTAAGGATAAGGAACATAATCTTTTGACATGGAAAAATTATGCTTATAAATATATAACTCAATAAGCCTCTGGCATACAATTAGGTTTTAGAGTATTGTCTCAGGGCTTTATTGCTATGAAGAGATACTGTGACCATGGCAACTCTTATAAAGGAAAACATTTAATTGGACTGACTTACAGTTTCAGAAGCTTTGTTCATTATCACCATGGTGGGACATGGTGGTGTGCAGGCAGACATGGTGCTGGAGAAGGAGCTGAGAGTTCTACATCTTGATCTGCAGGCAGCAGGGAGTGAACTGACTTGAACTTCTGAAACCTCAAAGCCTGCCCCCACAGTGACATACTTCTTCTAGCAGATCCACACCCACTCCAACAAGGCCACACCTCCTAATAATGCCACACCCTATGGGCCAAGCATTTAAATACATAAATCTATAGGGACCATTCCTATTCAAATCACCACAAGTGTGGTAGCAGAATGAGTGATCAGAGAGATCAGTATAGAGGTTATCTATGGTAGACATGTTTGTTCTCTAACCTCTGTCTAAATTGTAACGAAATCTTTAAGACAGCCTGAAAATGTTCTGAGCGATTCAGGTCACTCAAAAACCCAAGCAATATATTTTAACCAGCTTTGTGACTCATATTCTTAACACAATGATAGTGACATCATTAAAAGTAGGGACTTGGAGGACAGTGAGAACTTCATTTTGTAATCTTCTTCAGCCATACTTTGCTTAGCTTTATAATGATAATTCATACCACTTGATTGATTTCTTATGGGAATTTAGAAAAAGAATTCACAAATGGTACTTAGCATAAATCTTCAAATATATCAACTGTTCAACACATAAATAAAACTTGCTGGCAATAAATTCTGACTCTTATTTACCTTAGATTATTTCAGCCTTATTGTCTCTACTTACATACAAAATTCTAGGTTGACAAAAGTATTTTGTTTTCCAAAAGGCCATTAAATTGCCCTCAGATTTTATTATTTCTGTTGTAAAATCTGCTGTAGTTTAACTATTGAACCTTTGAAAGAAACATGTCATGGTTCTCTGGTGTGAAGATATTATCTTTGATTTTAGACTTCAACTATATTCTTATGTGACTGAAAGAGGTTTGGAAATTTTATTGATTTGGAGTTTAGTTGATGCAACTTTATGAATCATAAGCTGATATTTGTAGTAACTTCTGAAAACTCTAAATCTTCATATTTTTAAATGTTGTCTTTCAAAACCACAATATTGAGACCATTCAAGAGATAAACTCTGAAGAAATGCACCTCACTTTAGTTCCATATCTTTTATTACTCGAGTTACAGTTTGAAGATGAAATGCCCCCATTAACCGTTGAATGCTTTGTCAGATGGTGGTGCTATTTGGGGCAATTCTAGAACCTGAAGGAAGTAGGCCTGGAGCAAGCCCTTGGGGGCTTAATCTTGTTCAACCCTACCTTGCTTTCCCCTTCCTTACCACCATGATGTGACCTGCTTTGCCCTGCCATTCTTCATGTCACGTGTCTGAAGTTGAAGACAAGATACTCATTCCTCAATTCATTTCTACCCCAGAGGTAAATATCTGACTGACAAAGGCAACTATACCAGGAGTGAGATCACTGCTGCAAGTACATCTGATGATGTGTTCCTTGAGCCTTTGGACCTGGTTTAGAGGAGGATTCTAAAAGGATTTGGAACTAAAAAGCCACAGAAGAAACTTTAGTGGGAGATTCTGGTGGGAGCTCAGAGGACTTAATGCTGACAGGCATGTGGAAGGCAAAACTGTACTCATGAAATTTTTTAGAAGAACAAGGACTCTATTAGGAGTAGGGATAGAGTCCATTTATGGCAACAAGTATGCTACATTGTTTTCTGTTAGGAATCTTTTAAGGATCCTAAGTTAAAGGTGATTAACTAATCTGGCAGAGAAATTTTCATGACAGTCTAATATACAGGCTGTGGCATGGTTGTCGCTATTTCTCTTAGCCAGATTCACAGTAATAATTGAGAGTCAAAAACTGAGCAGGTAGATCTTTAAAAAAAAAAACTTTATCCAGAAAAGACCATGCAATGTTGGAGTTAAGATGGGCATAATGTGGAAGATCAAATCATTAAAAGGAAGTCATAAACTATGCCTTAGAACAACAGGAAAGATGCCTAAAAGGCATTTGGGGAACTTGGCAGACCCCACCCACCACAGGCTCAAAAGTATAAAATGTTATACTCATTTAAAAGGATTTCTCTTGAGAAGATGTACTTTATGGGATTCTGTAGTCATGTGGGGCTGCCTAGGAAGTTGTTTTGTAAGGATCTGATTCACCCTGCACAGTTCCTCAGGTACACAAAAGACAAGACAGGCATGGTCCAAGTGTGTCTGATTACTAATTAAGCTAGCAGAAGATACTGATGCTATCCATGTGAAGCTATTTCTGTAGGCATGTAAAATATAAGAGCTACAAGATCATTGGGCTTCCACCATATTTCAAAGGAAAGCCTAAGTGGCTAGATAATATGCGATGAGGCTAAAGTCCCTATAAGCAGCCCCTGAAAGGAGATGTGTGAAGGCATGAGGGTAAAGCCCAAGTTGCACTGGCGATCTCAAGATGTTGAAGACACCAGGAATGTGTTCTGCTTTCCCAGGAAAGCTACAGAGACTGAATGAGCCCTACCTAAGAGAGGCTATGTGGACTTCAAATAACAAAACCATAGAGGTAAGGCTTCCCACGTCCATTGGAACTCACACTATCATGCTACATGTCACAGACTATTGACACAGAGCTACAGATTTAATGTTTGTCTTGCTGTGGTTTGGTCTTTTTTATAATAATTTTTAAAATTATAATATAATTACATCATTTCCCCCTTCCTTTTCCTCCCTCCAACCCCTCCTATGAAACCCTACTTGTTCTCCGTCTCAAATTCATGGCCTCTATTTTTAAAATTTATATTTATATATTACATATATATATATATATATATGATCGAGGATGTTTGTTTAGTGTTGGATAACAAATTGGGGGGTCTCTTTCCTGGGTAAAACCATTTCTTCCTCTCGCAGCATTCCCAAGTTGCTTATAGTTCTTTGTCTAGATTGAACTCCATTCAGTTAGGAGTGTTTGAAGTTATGCTTCTTATCGTGATAATTCTCCCCGCAAAAGTCACAGACCACTTAACAAAAATTCCAAACACGCGGGGGTGCCTCCACTTGAGTTGTTGGTCAGAGGAGCCAAAGAGATTCCCCCAAATAATATAGACTATTGCTGTTGCCATGGTTGCCTCTCAGAACTTGAAGGTAAGACCCTATTGCTGAAGACACCACACACTTTGGACATGGCATTTTGAAAAAGTTAGCTAGAACTAACATAAAAACCTTCTCCCTGAGGACTCTCTCTCATGGTATCCAAAGGTGCTGTGCAAGCTTTCAGGAGAGGAAAGCAAACAACAGTCCTACCAAGACGTAAAGATTGAACCACAGTAATTACCAGCCGACAAGCTACCACCAAGGACGCAATCGTGGTATTTTCTCTTGAAGAACAGCAACAGCTGTCTAATTGGACTTCAGGCCTGCTCAATAGGAGGGAATTCACGACTGGTAGCGTAAATCCAGCCAACTACCTGTGGATGGTGAGGTCAGAGAAGAGAATCTACTCCTGTTACTTTATTAAACCAGTATAATCCCTGATTACATTCTAAATACTTATCCTTATACCTTCAGGAAGGTGTAGTTCTCACAACTCATCAAAAGACTTCTTTTTGCACTAGATGGAGACCATTAGAGAAATCCACAACTGTCAAAATGCATGAGGTGCCCAACCCCAACTGATACATCTACAACACAACCCCTACACTTAAGGCTCAGGGAATATCACAGGATGCCAGAGTGAAAAGATCATAATAGGCAGAGAACCAAGATATCTTCCAGGAGATTGTGTCTTCTACATGGCTGGAAAGCAGTGCTCATGAAATCTCAAGACTATGGCCATAGAAACCATGACAACTATGTTGCACAATGACAATGCCAGTTGACATACCAACATGAATGAAGGAAATGTCACTGTGTCTTAGCCTTGGATAAAGAATTACAGGCAATTGGTGGCTGCTGAGAGAAAGCAAACCAGTCTTCTCCAGGGATGGCCCTCCATCCCAGGTTACCTTATCCCCAGTACTCAGCCCTATACTCATACACATACAAGCAACACCAAATGGACTCCATAATTAAAGAAGAAGAGGTCATGAACTTGACAGGGAGGGGGCATGGAAGGATTTGGAGGAGGGAGGGGTATAAATGATGTTGATGCAGTACTTGTATATGAAATTCTCAAAATAATTAAAAAAATAAATTAAAAAGGAAAGAAAAATATATTCACAAGGAACTCATTAAATATGTTCATAAATGTAGTATTTTAGTACAAACCATACACCATGAAATGCTAATCTCTGTTGAACATGAGAAAGAATGGCTACAGTCAATTTTTTTCTTCTGTGATGCAAAGTTTATTTCATTTTCTGTCTACCCTACCACAAGAGTCACAGGAGGTTGTTACTATAGCTCCTTTGTTCTTTGATGAAACAAAATAGTTACTTCAAGAATATTTTTCAAGACTAAGAAGAAAAGAATAAAGTTTGTAAATTGCACTTGGCAAAAGTGTGTGCATAAATCAACTTTTTTTTTTTCGTAAAAGCCTGCAAATCCATTTTGTCCCTTATTAAATTCACTCAGCATCCTGTATATGAATACATTCAGAAGAATAATACATTTTAAAAGTGGCTCACTTGATGAAGATAATTAAATAAAGTAATTCCACAGGGAGCTTTCTGCTTCAAAACTCATTAAAATTTCAACATAGACATAAGGGTCAGTTTCCCTAAAACTGCCAAGGTGAAACCAAGTCTCTCTCTCTCTCTCTCTCTCTCTCTCTC
>CABHPR010147263.1:56199-80213 GCA_902168415.1 Peromyscus melanophrys
GAGAGAGAGAGAGAGAGAGAGAGAGAGAGAGAGAGAAGGGGTGAGAGTCACAACCTCTCCTTCAAGGGCACACCCACAATGACCCACCTTCTCTAACTAAGCTCATGTCCTCAGTGTTGTACTACTTCCCAACTTTTCCATAGCCTGGAAACCCAGTCTCTTAGCACATGGCTTTTGGTGACGTTGCTGATCAAAACTGTAACAATCTGAGAGCCTAGTTAACAGTTAGAAAACTGTTTCGCCTAATTCTTAATGTTGATTCTCAATCAGCAACAACAAAAACAAAACAGTATTCTCACACATCCCACTCGATCTTAGCCAAGTGCAGAGAAGTGACTGTGAACTGGTTTGAAGCACACCCCATCCATGCACAGATTTCTTCAATGACACAGACGACAAGCGTGTTTTAGTCACAGTTTCTATCTTAGATGTAGACATTGGCACCTTAAAATTAAACATTCAAATGAGTTAAGTTTAGAAATGCCCCTGCTATTTTTTTCAGTCACTTTGTTCATAGTAGTGTGTGTATCTTGGAAACATTTGTTATTAACTCTCATGACTTAGCATTATATGATAAGCAACTGCTGGAGTGAACAAAGCTGCTAATGCCTTACCCGTTTGTAAATAGTTTTCTATTTTGCATTACCTGAGCACTTTCCCGCTCACTCTTGTATTCAGACAAGATGAAAGAAACGATCGTACCCGCATATACCCATTTTAGCTCAGGGTTCAGGAAGGGGGCTACACTTGTAACTCTTCAAGTTACACTTACTGAAAAGCAAAAATGTCACTTACATTTTGTTTTGAAAGAAAGAACACTGAAAGAAGGGGGAGGGGTGGAAAGGAGAGAGGTTTCATTGCCCTTTGAACCATCAGACAAGTCGAGTCAGATAGGCAATGAAGTTTTCGAAAGAATATTAGTTTCACACAGACTTTAAATTGCAGAACCACACCTGTCTCTCAGGCTGAGTCTGTTTCAGAAACTATATTCACTTTTTGCATTCAGGTTTCAAGTTTCATAAAATATAAGCCCTAATCCCCACCACCGCCAAATCTCATCCCAGAAAGATGGTATATTCTCATAAAGTCCCAAATAGCTTAGTTTCATATATAAGCCCTTAGAAAGAATTCTGGAGATAACTGCAGATGAAAGATTAATGAGAAAAACCAATGCTGGAAAGCAGCAGGTGCTTTTTTCTCTCCTTGTTTCTTTAAGGTTTTGGAAGCCTGACACAGAGATAGAGAAACAGGTGGGGCAGTGGAGTAGGAATACCCCATGCAGTTAATAACTGAGAACTCTTCTTAGTGTCCTGTATCAACAATATCACACTAGCTTTATTAGAATTACTGTCTATTTTTCGAAATGTATCATGGGTGATCTCCAGTCTATTCACCCGCTGTCAGTACCATTCAGTCTGAAGAGTCAAGAGAGCTGACCTTGCACAATACATGCAAGTCTGGGAAACTGGCAGTCCAGACCGCCAACTTCCTCTGCAGTAGCCCCATTGCCATCCACAGATGATCACCTCTGGCCCTGTTTGCAGCTCCTGGGTTCGGCCCCTGTTAACTTACGGGGCACAATTACTGGTATCTCTAGAATCCAGAACTTGTAAATTAATTTGCTTCAGTTTCTTCTGGAATGCTACAGATGAGACATCAGGGTCTAGCGGTTGCATAAACAATTTAGTCACCTAGATTCGTCACCTGGTGGTGGTCTTTCAGATAAAATGGCTGTCCATAAGACAGCCCCTTCGCTTGGGTCATGAATCAGGTAGTCCTGGGCTCCTATATCAGTTTCTGGTTTATTGGAAGATAAGATGTGAAGCAGCATCTCCTACATAAGCAGATTGCCCCATATACTGTGATCAGGTCTGTCCTGGTGTTTGCTCTTAAGCAAGTTATTAGAAACTGGAGACTGATTCTCATGGGTCCATGCCCCTGTGGGATTACATGAAATACAGGAGCTGACTTTTCATTGACCCACCTGGCTCTAAGTCATAGAAACAGAGGATTATCTCTCATTGGCGCATCATCTTATAATTTTCAGTTAACCAAGTTATCAACAGGTAGCTGCGCTGGACACCATTCCATGTTTCCAGTTAGCAGTCATAGTTCTAGTGTCCTCAATGGAATGTGCAGCAGATAATCCTTGTCCAGTCCCTTATTTTCTCAGTTGCAATAATGGAGAAGAACACCCAGGGCGTCCCACATGCTGAGGTTCATCTCAAGTTTCATGACATTGAAAAAATGACAGCGCTGTCCACATGAGAGAATGGAAATGGAATTGATGACATAGGAAGCTTTTCTCAGGCTGGAAGCGGAACAATTGCACTCCTACAACTGCATGTAATTTAAAACACATCATAATACATAAAATGTTAATATAAATATTAAAGACATGTACCAAGTAGTTTACCAACCCCTAAAACAACTGAACAATATGCTGTGTTAAAAGTATATGACACGGGCTGGAGAGATCGCTCAGAGGTTAAGAGCATTGGCTGTTTTTCCAGAGGTCCTGAGTTCAATTCCCAGCAACCACATGGTGGCTCACAACCATCTGTAATGGGATCTGGTGCCCTCTTCTGGCATGAAGGCAGAACACTGTACACATAATAAATAAATAAATCTTTAAAAAAAAAACTATATGACACATAGCATGGAATACTGAAAGCAGAGTTAGAATAGCTGAGACAGTTTTCCCTTCATGAGACGAAGAGAACAGGCAAGAAAAGCATCCAAATAACCCCAGGCAGGCTTTGTCATGGGTAACAACCAGATTGGTGATCTCTCTGCCACCACTATCTACTGTAAGATATACACCACGGAGGAGGTCTTTTGTCTGACTCAAGAGTTCAAGTTGTCTTTCATGAGCCAGTGAGTTTCCTCTACTATAACCTCATGGGGAGCATTAAGAGACAAGGTTAATGAGGAACGTTCCTCTACATCATGATTAACATACATTTTGTTTAGTAAGGTGAATTGTAATGATACAGCTGGCTGAGCAGTGCACCAGAGCTCGGTAGGATTGAAGGAGTGTTTGGAAACCTCACATGAGAAATTGATAAGAGTAACTGTATCATTTGTTAGTACCTCCCAACAATACATAGCATTTCCCATGTACCATACATAATTTCTGATGGGACTGGACACTGGAGGCTAAGTTTGGATGAAGTTTGAGTCCCATGCCTGTTGAGGGCAAAGCCAGATGCCATTTTCCAGTTGAAAATCTGAAAGGGAAAGAGTTTTGTTTCATAGAATTGCCCATCAATGGGTACAACACGGGTATTTTGAATAATCTCTCCTAATCCTGTGAGTTTGCCAATAGGATATTTAATTGCCTCATTTAATTGAGGATCTAGTCCTGCACCTCAAACTTCATGAGTCAGTCCTCAAAAGAAATCCCAATGTTGTTCTGAAATGATACCTGTAGCTAGAGTTTTCCTGCCTGACCCACAGTCAGGACAAATCTCTGTCACCCGCCAGTCCCACAGCCGCTCAGACCCAACCAAGTAAACACAGAGACTTATATTGCTTACAAACTGTATGGCCGTGGCAGGCTTCTTGCTAACTGTTTTTATAGCTTAAATTAATCCATTTCTATAAATCTATACCTTGCCACATGGCTTGTGGCTTACCGGCATCTTCACATGCTGTTTGTCATGGTGGCGGCTGGCAGTGTCTCCACTGCTGGCTGTATCCTTGAACACACAGAGACCTACCTAGTTTTGCCTGCCGAGTGCTAGGATTAAAGGCGTGCACCACCACCGCCCTGGCTTTCGCTATGGCTTGCTGATAGCTCTGACCCCTAGGCAACTTTATTTATTAACATACAAATAAAATCACATTTCAGTACAAATAGAATACCACTATATTTCCCCCTTTCTAATTTAAGTCTTCTAGGTATACATAGATATATTTCAGATAGACAGGTCATCTTCAAACCCTTCAGAGATCTACAGAATATGGCATTTAAAATGTTTTAATAACTTAGAAAATTTTTCTTTTTTGTTATGACTATGAGACATGTCGGCTCCTGGCAGTACCAATCTACTTCAGAGAGAATATGTCATTGAAGAAACTGCATATGGAGTTAACTTTCATTGTGGCAAATGTTAGCCACTGGACAACAAAGTATCCTCGAATCTACTGCTGACAACAGGACACACAAAAAATGACTGAGATACTCTAGGCCTGTGAGCTGAAAACAGATGCCCCAACTTTACAAGAGAACTTTGAATGACTGTCCAGGCTGTCAGCTGTCTCTGTCTACCCTGCAAGACTCCCAAAAGTTGCTTACATCTTCTCCATTTCTCAGGTAGTATTATATCCTTCTGAGGTCTTTGATGTGGTTAAAGACTAGATAGTTGTAATTTCCTCAGTTATGATAAAAGATAAGTTAGATATAAAACCTTAAACTCATAAATATAAGATAGATAAGATATCTTCTTTAATATTGTAACTGTAATTCTTGCTCGATAATTGTTTTGTTATATGTAATTTTACTATGTTAAAGTTAAAACCTTCCTTTTTAAAAAAAAAAAAGGGAAGTGCTGTGGATATCGCTATATGTCAATAAACACTGATTGGCCAATAGCCAGACAGGAAGTATAGGCGGGACTAACAGAGAGAAAAATTGAGGAGGAAGAAAGGATAGAGAGACTGGCTGGAGCCGCGGCGAGGAGAAGGAAGATGTAAAGTACCGGTAAGCCACGAGCCACGTGGCAAAGTAGAGATTAATAGAAATGGGCTAAATATAAGAGTAAGAGCTAGACAATGATAGGCCTGAGCTAATGGCCAAGCAGTTTAAATAATGTAAGCGTCTGTGTGTTTATTTTGTAAGTGGTTTCTGGGACTGGCGGGACTTGGGAGCTGGCGGGACTTGGGAGCTCGAGAGAAATTTTCCAGCAACAGATACCATCCATCTTCTGAAGAAATCTGGAGACAAGCCCCTAAATGATGTGGTCTGGAAATAATGCAGTCTAGGGGTCTCGACTGCTTTTCTCTGCCAGTTAAAGAATTAAGAGCAGGAAAACTCTGAAGTAAACAGGGAACAGCAGAGAGATCTCAAGCACCACAGACAGAGCCAGCAGTTAAGGAAGGAGTTTATCAGGGGTGAGAGAACACACATATGCAGCAGACACACAGAGAAAAAGACCTTCTGCAAAGCAGAGCGGGGACTTGGGAAGGCAAAAAATTTCCAGGGGTAGACCTTTTTAAGAGGTTGGTGAAAGTATGTCAGCACAAAAAGGTATCTCCTTAAAGGGGATGCTGCTCTCTTTCTCCCTCCTTTCCGTCCTCACCGTCCCAGCACTCTCGCCCGGCTGCCATGTGGTGAACCTATTTGCTCTACCATGCACTCACGGCCAAGATGCTGTACATTGGCACAGACCCCAAAGCAAAAGCCTCGTGAACGATGGACTGAAACCTCCCAAAACAGGAGCCAAACAGTTGTCTCTGTTTAAGTAGCTACCTCAGGCATTTTGTCCCAAGACCTGAAAGCTGAACAATGCACCACACCTTTCTCTTCCTAACTTTAGTATTTGCTTCAGTGAGATTTTTTTTCCACCTCACATCTATTCAAATGTCCAATTGTGGGGTGGGGTTTTTTTTTTGAAAATTTTTTCGATTTATTTTTATATTTAATCCATCTGAAATTTATTTAGATTTAAAATGCACAGTAGGAAGACACCCGTGTTTTCTCCAGACTTGCTGTCACATTAGTCTACCAATGAATCATTCACTATCCCAACAGAGATTCAACTCTCCTTATCACTCCTTATTAGCAAACAATACTAAACAAACGTTCTTATTCATGGCTCCATTGTAAAGACTGTACTGCATTTCCTGTTCTTCATTTCCTGTTCTTCCTGTTTGTGTTTTATTTAGCTCCATTGTTACATGATCGAAACTATGTTTTCAGTTTATAGGAAGGAGCTCCAGAGTTCCCCCAAACTGAATCTTCCCCTCAACAGCTCTTTCTGATCATATTGCATGTCCTTTAATAAAGTATGTTTCTCTAATGTGTGAATTAGATGAGTATTTATATTCTCAGTGACTGCTTAGTGTTGAATCATTTTTTCTTTTACTTTTGCTCCGGCTGTTGTCACTATTCGGGGGAGGGTCCTTTGTCCTTGTTTCCTTCATTTTTCTGTCTAGGACAGGCTGGAGGATTTCCATTTTAGGAGGAGGGGTTGCCATACACACCTGAATGCTAAGGGACCCAGAGTATCTTCTAGTTCCTACAATTCATGCCGATGAAGGTTGAAAGGTATGCGAGTTTCCCGTTTGAGACAGGAGAATAAGGACTGCTGTGGGATGTCCTGTATGTTGTAAATATGTGTTGGTATGATTGATTGATAAATAAAACACTGATTGGCCAGTAGCCAGGAAGGAAGGATAAGGTAGGCAGGACAAGGAAGAGAAGAATGCTGGGAGGTGGAAGGCTAAGGCAGAAAGATGCTGCCAGCCGCCACTATGAGAAGCAGATGACAAGATACTGGTAAGCCATGAGCCACGTCGCAACTTACAGATTAATCGAAATGGGTTATTTTAAGATATAAGAAAATCATACCAAAGGAAATCTGAATATATATGAATTGTTATGATTTCAGCCAACATACTTAAATTCAATTACAAAAAAATTAATTATTTCGAAAAAAATCTAAACTTTTTCAATAATCCGCTCAAGCGTTATAATATCTCTTTTTATTTTGTTTACACATGTAAACTAATATGGACAAAAGGCTTATGAATTTAAATGATAAGTAACCCTTTTAGATTTCATATTTCTCTTCAAATACATGAGATAATGACTTCTGGTGTAAAATGTTATAGATGTGCCTTTTCTGTTGCTTTGATAATGGATCATGTCTAAGTGAAGTTAGAAAAGGGTTTAATTTGGCCCTTGGTTCCAGAGCAATACATGAACCTTGTAAAAGTCACATGGAAACAAGTGTCAGACATGGCAGCTAAAGCAGGCAGCCAAGAATTCACATTCTTGTCCTGCAGCATAAAGCAGAAAGTGCAAATTGGAAATGGTGTGCAGATGTAAAGGTTCAGGCTAACCATCACGACTGATTTCTTCCAGCAGGGTACCATTTTCTAAATCTTATCAAATGATGTCACAGACTGAAAATGATAGATTACTCCAACTTCAAGACTGCATGCTTGCTTTCTGTTATATGGACCAATTCATGATGGAGAAAATTTCTTTAATCATTTAGATGCTTCAAAACCCATGATACCAGAATTATATTAGAAAAACATTCATGATTGAAAATTAGTTTAAATATTTGTTTTTACTTTAATTATGCTGTGTGTGTGTGTGTGTGTGTGTGTGTGTGTGTGTGTGTGTGTGTGTGTGTGTGTGTGTGTTTGTGTCTTCCTCTGGGTATATGTATGTGCATTCTGGTTCCCAAGAAGGTTAGACCCTTGGAGCTTCTTGTTGCAAGAATTAGTGGAAGTCATTCAAAACCTGATCTTGGTTCATGTAATGAACTTGTGTTAAAGTCTTGGCCATGTCTCTATCCCTGTCAATATTTTAAAGCTTTTTATATCATCTTGATGTCAGGAAATAGATAGGTACTCATACAAAAGAAAATCCTATTTATGTAAACAATTTGGTTAAGACTTTAGACAACACAGTTGTTTTCAGTTTCAAGGGGAAAAAAACCTTGTTTGAAGTCTTTTTTATTGTAGGTTTGAAGTAAGTAAATTATTAACCAAGCTCACTAAAGACTGATGTGAAGATCCCATTGTGGCTTCTATTTTGCAACATGTGAGAAAGATATTGAAGTGTGGGATATGTGTGGCAAATTTAATTAGTAAAGTTTATCTTGTGGTCCTTAAAAAAAAAAAAAAAGAATAGTTAGCAAGAAGCCTGCCACGGCCATACAGTTTGTAAGCAATATAATATGTCTCTGTGTGTTTATTCAGTTGGGTCTGAGCAGCTGCGGGACTGGCGGGTAAGAGAGATTTGTCCTGACCATGGGCCAGGCAGGACTGGAGAAAACTCCAGCTACAAAGGACATAATTGTTCTTTCCTGAACATAATTTCTTTATTAATTATTTGGTAATTTCATACAATGCACCTCATCACACTCACTTCCCACTCCTCCCAGGTCCACCCTCCTCCCACCCTTGCATCTTCTGCCCCCCCCCCCCAAAAAAACCCACACCAAGTCCAATTTGTATTGCCCATATAATCACTGGAGCATGTCCAAACTTCCAGTGGTTAGCCCCTTAAAGAAAATTGAGTTCTTCCCCACACACCGACCAGAAGTTTTAACTGTAAAGAGCTACACTTCAGCATCTTTATCAAAATTTTTAAGGGCTCTCTTCAATAGCTTCCTGTCTGGATTGCCCCCCCCTTTTTTCTGGTGGGGGAGGGGGTGTTGTCACAGCAGCCTTCAGTGTCTCTCATTCTCAGTTATGATGAGTCTACAGTCTTCGACACCACTGCCAAAGAAGAAGCTTCCGTTCCCATCGCAGCGGGCAGCAGCCGCAGGAATCAAGACATGGCTTCTGGCGGCAGCTTGGATCACGGACACTCACCAGGTCCCAGCAGCGGCAACTAAGATCATGGACATCAACATGACTTCTGGCGGCCGCATAGATCACATACATCAACACAACCTGCAGCAGGCAGCAGGGATCACGGCCTCAAGCAAGGCCTCCGGCACAAACTTGGAGCATGGAACAGGCCAAAGGGCGTGTGAGCCTGTCATGCAGTGTGGGGCAAGGCACGACTGCTGGTGGTCTGAACCTCTCATTTGCTGAGGACCAGACCTACTCAGCAACAACGTGCTCCTTTGTCTCCAGTTCCACATCTCTCCACCACACACACTCGCTCCTTCTGCCGTCTCTTTTTCCAATTCCATGAAACCACTTTTTCAAAGCATCTTCCCATAAGACCCGCCTTGTAAAAAGTTGTTCCGGAGATACTGTGTATTCTGCAGACTCATCCTCCGCTGCCACATCGCTCCTCAGAGCGGCCCGAGACCCGCGAGGGTGCTGGTGGCCTCTGCCATCTTGAATCTCTTGACAATTGTTTTGTATGCCCTCTCCATCACCCTGTCCCTCAAGCTTTAGCTGAGCCAGATGAAAAGAAGCTGGGACGCACTGTTCACTCCTTCATTTTTCAGCTGTTCTAAGTCCTCTGTTTGATAGTTCACGTACACAAGTTTCCTCTGTGAATTCAATCTGAGAGCTGCTGGCAATTATAGCATTTGGCTTGGCTTCAGACTGCCATTTTACCTTCTCTTCAGTCTTCCGTTCTGCTCTTTGTTTTGTAACTCCTTTTTTCTCTGCCCCATTTTAGTTTTTTTCCTTTTATAAACTTCAAAAGTTCTGTAGTGCCAATTCCTTATTTATTTATTGTTTTTACATCCCTACTGGCCACATTATCCCCTTCCTCCTCTCCTCCCAGTCCCTTCCTGCCCCACCTACCATACCCCATCCACTCTTCTTCCTTTCTCTTCAGAAAAAGGCAGGCTTCCCATGGATATCAGCCAGCCAAGGTATATCAAGCTGTCGTGAGACTAGACACCTCCTCTCCTATTAAGACTGGGCAAGGCAACTTGGAAGGAGGAAACAGTCCCAAAGCAGGCAAGAGTCAGAGACAGTCCCCTTGCACCTCCTCCCCACCCCCCACTGTAAGGAGTCCCACAAGAAGACCAAGTTAAAAAACTGTAACAGATATGCAGAGTGCCTAGATCAATCCCTTGTAGGCTCCCTGGTTGTCGGTTCAGTCTCTGTAAGCCCCTTATGAGTCCAGGTTAGCTGATTCTATAGGTTTTCTTGTGATGTCCTTGACCCTCTGGCTCCTACAATCCTTCCTCTCTCTCTTCCACAGGATTCTCCAAACTCTGCCTATGTTTAGCTGTGGGTCTCTGCATCTATTTCCATCAGTTGCTGGGTGAAACCTCTCTGATGTTGATTATGCTAAGCACCAATCTATGAGTATAGCAGAATATCATTAGAAATATTTTCATTGACTTATTTTTTTTTTACCAGTTGTGTTTGGTTCTGCTCCTCTAAATATGTCTGTGACAAAATTCCTTCTTATGAGCATGGGACTCAGACACCACCTGACCTATAAAAGCTGTAAGAAAGTGTGGCAGGCTGCTGTACCTTTCTAAAGCATTTGTTTGGGTTCCAGTGGGTTGTAAATAAAGAGAAATTCTCCCATTTCTCCAAGTGCATGGCTGATTCTTTGCTGATTGGGAATACCATAACACCCCCACCTTTTCTAAGTTGACAGAATCTTACCTGTCATGAGTGAAGACGAAAATATCACATGTTCCCATGTGACCCAATTCTGACTAGTGGTATATAACAGAAAATCTGTTGTGAGGCCTCTTGGAAAAGTTTTCCTTCCAGAGGAAAGATAGATGAGGGAAGAGAAGAGAAGGGCAGGGAGAGGGAAAGGAGAGGAGAAGAAAGTCCTATACCATCTGATAAAAAACAAAGCAGCGGAGACCCCAATCTCCTTTTCTAGATTTTAGAGACTGATGTAAGGGAAAGTGACATTGGAGTTGTTGTAGTCACTTTGTGACAAAAGAATGTCCCTGACAAATCAGAGATGCCAGATTGAAATGACGTGGAGGATGGAAAGGGGTGACCTCCTTCTTCCCCATCACAAGGGTAACAGATGAAACTCCTGTAATAAGAGATACGTTAGCAAGTGAAAATCAAGACACATTCATTTGATTGTAGTTTTATGTGACATGGGGAAAAATACTCATTTTATGCTTAGGTTCAACAAAGCAGGTGCAGCCACTTGGAAATCAGATTGGACAAAAGGGATCCAATTTAATGCTAATAGCTATGGGGAAGCCCAGCAAGGCCCTGTCCAGATCCTCCTGGACCCTTTGGGTTGCAGCATCTGTCTTTCTCAGCTCTGAGGCAGGACCCCTCAGAGAGAAGGGTCTTGTGACCTGTTACCAGGCAAGGACTGGTGCTGTGCATGACCTTTATTGTCAACTTAATGGGATCTAGAATCTCCACAGGAACACTCTCTGGGCATGTCTGTAAGGGGTCATGTATTAAAGGGATTATGGCCGGGCGGTGGTGGCGCACGCCTTTAATCCCAGCACTTGGGAGGCAGAGCCAGGCGGATCTCTGTGAGTTCGAGGCCAGCCTGGGCTACCAAGTGAGTTCCAGGAAAGGCGCAAAGCTACACAGAGAAACCCTGTCTCGAAAACCAAAAAAAATAAAATAAAATAAAATAAAATAAAATAAAATAAAATAAAATAAAGGGATTATGAATTAATTGAGGTGCAAAGATCCACTGTAAATGTGAACAGTACCATTCCACACATTGGTGGTATTGGACTAAACAAAAAGGAGAGAGCCAGCTGAGTGCAAGTATGCACTGTTCTTCCTGGCTGTGGCAGCCATGTGACCAGTCTCCTCATGTTCTCGCTGCCATGACTTTCCCCCATGACCTCCCTGCCAGAAGGGACTGTACCCTTGAACTGTGAATCGAAATAAATCTTTCATCCTTTAAGTTGCTTCTTGACAGGTTTCTGAGCACAGGAACATGAAAAGTAATTGATACAGTAAATAATTAATACAGTAAGTAATTCAGTAGATATGTCAGAGAATTTCCTTGTGGCCAGGGCTTAGAATGTTAAGGGATAATTATAATATAATAATTACTAACTTTGGGGAAGGTTGGTTCTAGATTTCTAATTGCCTTGGAAAAAAAGCAATTTTAGTTTCAGAAAAGGAATTTTACTTCAGGAAAGATTAGGAGCCAAAGACAGGAGGGCAGGAGGGTAGAGAAGCCTTCATTCTAGAGCTGCTTTTGAGGCTTCTCAGGTCCCTGAGTTCAGAGTATTTAGCCTGCCTGGCCCTCCACACCGGTGTCTGTGTGGATAATTGCTGAGTCATTGCAACAACACCGGAAACATGGACCTTCAGGCCTTCAGGTCTTTACTACCTCTGGGTGCCGATATCCTATCGCTCTAGACTGCTGGATAACCCGAAACATAGACTCTTTCTCAGCAAAGTATGGCTACATGACTTAAAGCAAAGAAGGCTGTGTTCAGTTGGACTTCCTACTGTTTTCTTCTGAACTGGTAATGACGGGAACTTATGGCAGCTGACACTCATAAGTGAGAAATAAGATTCTGCTATTGTTACTACAGAATGTAGCCTGTCAATGCTTGGTTCTATCTCTGTGATTTTAACTCTTATAGCTTGATAGCCTTCTACTTGTAGCTGAAAGGTCCTGATGGATACAGACCACAGCAACTTGTCATGCATGCAAGGAACTGCTTCTATAAAAGGAGAGTTGCTCTCAAGATGAAATGAGTATCATCTTTGCCTGCTCAGTCTCCAGTCTCCTTGTTATATTCTAGTTTTGCTCAAGAAAACCACTACCAGGGCCAGCAAGATGGCTTAGCAGGTAAAAGTGCTTGCTACCTAGCCTGACAATTGAGTTGTCTCTAATCACAGAGACTGCTCACTGAAAACTCCCATGATTCTCTTATAAAGACCTTTTGTCTGGCTGGGATAGCACACTGATCTCACACCAGTCCAAGTGTCCTGCAGCTAATGGCCCAGAAGTCTTCAACAAACTGTACAAGGAGATGTGGTTGGAAAACAGCCTTCCTTACCTGTCTAATGTTGGATGCATGTTTTAGTCTATCTGCACTAAGCAGCTCCATCTAGAGTGGGAAATGCTTGGGGAAACACATTATTTATTAGCTGTTTTCCCATGCTTGTCTCTCTTACCCACGGCCTTACTGAAGTTTCCAGATATTTACTCCCTCCCCACCCTGCAAAAAATCCACTTAATATTTCCTGTTTGTTTTGATTTGAGACATTGTATCTCTATGTAGTCCTGGCCATCCTGGAACTTGCTATGTATATAAACCAAGCTGGCCTCAAACTCACAGAGATCCTCCTGTCTCTGCCTCCTGAGTACTGGGATTAAAGGCGTGCGCCACCACACTGGATCATTTGATTCTGAATACTTGTTTCAGGAACTAGACAATATCCCTAGGGGACCCTCTTTTGAAAAAGAATCTTCCTATGTAGTCTTCAACTCTCACCAAGGAAAACTTCTCTTTGAAATAGATGGAGCACATTACAGAAAATCACAACAAGTCAAAATATAGAGTTCTCAAGCCTAGTCCTAGTGAATACATCTATAAAACATCCCGTACCTAAGGCTCAAGAAACACCGTGAAAGAGGAGGCAGAAAGATGGTAAGAGTCAGAGAATCAGGCAGCATCCTGTGAGAGTGTGTCTCCTTGTAGTGTCAGAACCTACACACATGGGTGGATCAGCTGCAGGGAGAAAGGGCGGCTGCTCAGAGGAGGTGAGGGGCATTCTGGCCACCAGCCCCCACAGACCCAATCCTGGGCGTGTGCCTGTGAGAAGGGAAGACACCACCCACATGACCTCTCCGTGAGTGCCCACCAGACCTTTGTTTCCAGTGCCTAGAGTGGGGAACACTAGGGTCCCCAAATGGATGACAGGCACACAGCATGCTTGCCCACACACTGGAATATTATTCACCAAAGTCTCACCAGGACTGCCGCAATATGAGGTGAACAAGGACAACACCAGTGGGCATGCCAACCCAATGGACAAACAAAACAAAAGCTGCATGCCCTCAGCCCTACACAGAGAACTACAGGTAACCAAGGAATGTTGAGAGGGGGAGAAATAGTCTTCTCCAGGAAAGAGCACACCAATTCGTTATCTAATACTAAATAGTCAGCCCTGAAAACATACATACCAGTAACATTATTGTTGTGTAGCAGTTTCCTCTGCGATTGGAACATTCCATCCTGCAGAGAAGCTCCTTAAACCAGAAGGCAAACATTTTAAAATAGCTTCAGGAAGTCCCTGAAACTGACGAGATTCACTAGGCCCCTCCCTGCCAGAGTAAGCAATAAAGACAGCTGAGTCATTCTCAGACAAGACAAGAAGCAAAGAAGACTCTTAGGCCAGATCAGCTGCCTGGAAGAAGCAGAGACCAGCCAAGCTGCCTGCAAGAGATTTAGACTAACAGTCACTTGGCAAGGACACTCTCCAACTTGTTGAGCTGCCCATAGGCTGTGCACTGTGCCCCAGGTTTCCAGCTTTTGTGAGCTGTCACCCATACTGGGGTGGGCTTTGGTGATGCAACTGTCTTTGGGTCATTTCTGCTCCTATAAGTAACCTTTCACCCATATTCCTGTAAGTAACCCCAATAAAACTCAATGGATTACCAAATTGGACTTCGGTGGTAACCAAACTTTGGTCTGCTGTAGGATTCCTATTTGTGGTGAATGTGTGTTGCATCACCTCAGGAAAAATCTTGTCACATAATAATTTCTACAGACTGACCTGGTTATACTTAGGAATATATATATACACGTGTGTGTGTGTGTGTGTGTGTGTGTGTGTGTGTGTGTGTGTGTGTAAGTATGTATATGCATATATAATAGTCAATGAAAAAAGAGGCAGTAAATTTGAAAGAAAGCAAGGAGGGGCAATGGGAGGGTTTGGAGGGAAAAAAGGAAAAGGAGAATGATGTAATGATATTTTAATCTCAAAAAATAAAAAAGAAAGCAAGAAGGAAAAGAAGGGAGGGAGAGAGAGAGACAGAGACAGAGACAGAGACAGAGACAGAGACAGAGGCAGGAAGGCAGGCTGGCTTCAAAACTGCTAGCCTCCTGTTTCAGCTTTCCTAGTGCTGAGATTATGGGCATGCCTGTGTCCAATCAGGGCATACTACTTGTTTTGTCTTTGATATTTGACTCTTGAATGGAATCACACTGACCACCTTCAGGGCCTTTTTAGAATTGGCTCATTAGTCTCTCCCTTATGGATCCATACAGCCCCTTCTGATGGATACCTGCCTTTTCTGAATCAGATTTTTTAGTTGTTCACCCTATTCTGTGGGTTATCACACATCCATTTAATAAATTCATTTTGGAATGAGAGAGCTAAAATCATTTTCTATGACTTGAAGTAAAAATAAAACTATGAATATAGATGATATATTATGCCTCTCTCAGCTAGCAAGACTTTGTGATAAAAAATGGATGAATTATAAAAAAAGATGAGCATTAAATGTTATATATTTGTTATTCATAAAATCAGTTCATAGAAAATACTTTCAAAATGTCAATATTTTCTGTTTTCTTCATACTTTACTTTGAAATAGTTGCTCTGGGTGGTAAGAATGCCCCTTAAGACATGTCAATCCAAAGCCATAAGATCCAATAATCCAAGTGGTTATTAATTCACAGAGCAAAATAACTTGGTGATCAGGAGGGCTCATTGTGCCTGTTATTCTTGTTTGTTTCTTGAGGCAAGGTATTTTGTTATATCTACTAAGTTATAATAATCCATAGTATCTTTAATTAAACATTTTAGAAATAAAATTTTAAAAGATTCCCATGCAAAGAAAGCTGTAATGTGGTAATCATAAAGAAACCTTGTTTATTTGCAGTTATCTTATATAAAAGAATATGAGAATTCATGACATAACCAATCAAATATAATTTAAAGATGAACTAGGACAATTTGAGCAACAAAATACATATGGTATGAATTATAACCCAGAAAATAAAACAAAGTTATTCATATCCATAATGATATAAACAGTTAATAAATAAATAATACAATCCCAAGTGAAGTATGGATGGAACTATTAAGTCATCGTTTAGTGATAGAATAATAATGATCTCACTCAAGAATCATGAATGGGTGCTAAAATAGGATGTCATGAAGAATAGGGTATTTACATAGGCTCAGATATCTGATATGACCAAATGCTATTAAGTCATTGCTGTTACAGTGGAGAAACTTAGAAGACTGCCTTACCCAAGTGGTCTATCTGAGTTAATATAATCTGTAATGAGACAAAAAGTACTGTGTGCTTTCAGACTCATTATGCCGAGAAAGTGTGATGACTGACTTCATGTGTTAAGTTGACTGGACCATGGGATGCCCAAAGAGTTTATTAAACCTTACTTGTGTAAGTGTCTCTGTGGTGGTTAGAAAAAGAATGCTTCCAACAGGCTCATATGTTTGCATGGTTAGCCCCCAGTTGATGAATTGCTTAGAAGGATTAGGAGGTGTGTCATTGTCAGGAGAAATGTGGCCTTATTGGAAGAGACATGGCCCTGGGGGTGGCTCTGAGATTTCAAAAGCCTATGATGCCAGGCCCAATGTTGTGCTCTCTCTCTGCCTGCTGCTTGTAAATCAGGATGTAAAGCTCTCAGCTACTGTTACAATACTTGTACCCTGCCATTCTCCCTGCCATCATCATGGACTGACCCTCTGAAACTGTAAGTAAGGCCTCAATTCAATGCTTTCATTATAAGAGTTGCCTTGGTCATGGTGTCTGTTTACAGCAATAGACTATTGACTAAGTTTATTTTCATATTTCTGGATAAGGTTTGCACTGGCATTGACAGACTGAGTAAGGCAGACAACCCTTGCCATTGTGGATGGCCTTCTGTCTGTCAAAGCCTTGAATAGAATAAAAGGCTGAGAGAATTCTGCCCATCTTTGCTGTTGGCAATGGCCTTCTCCTGACTTTTAGCTCATTCACTCTGGAACTTATATTATTAACTCTCCTGCTTCTCAGGCCTTCAGATTCAGGCTAGAATAATTACCACAAGCTCCTTGTGCCTGGACAACTCAGCCTCCATAACCACATAAGTCAATCATTTATAACAAACCTATCTATCTATCTGTCTGTCTGTCTGTCTGTCTGTCTGTCTGTCTGTCTGTCTATCTGTCTGTCTGTCTGTCTGTCTATCTATCTATTATCTATCTATCATCTATCTATCTATTTATGTTTTCCACTGGCCATGGTTCTCTCAAGAAATATGGCTAATAATCATCAACTAAGAATAACTGATTCAGACATTTCCAGGATTTTCTCTTCAGTGTACTTAAAGAGATAGACCATAGCATGTTCTGGTCATAGAGATATCCTAAGTGTCTCCACTGAATAATCCTAGTCAAGCAGGGTAAGAAGCAAGGAGCTCGGTGATCACAACTATAATTTTGAGTATTTCTGGAAGGTGATGAATACAGTAAAGTTGGCTGTTCGTTTCTAATGTCACTGGGCATAGCGGTGAGAAATGCTAAGAGCTCGGGAATGCAAACTCCTACCTTGAGTGCCAGATAAGTGATCCTAAGTTTAATATATGTGTCATAGCAAAAATGTTGACAAAAATTAATGCACAATCTTTCATTCTGCAATGAGTGTAATTATGGTGCCAGCTGAGTTCCCAGGCTCATAGGGTGAACCTTAAGAGTTGGGACATTGTTTAGGAAATAAGTGGATTTTGTAAACCAGAGTGGAGACACACAGGGTGAAGGGGAGGATGCTGAGGCCCTAAAGAAGTCTATCTTTGTCAATGGAAAGACCTTTTGACACCCAGTAGAAGGGAACATCAGATGTTGGAGATTTTGGCCCACAATGCACAGCTTGAATTTGATCATGAAGAAGTAACTGGCAGTAGTTTTCAGATCATCAAGGCCATGAAATGCAAGTAAAAGCTTTTGAAATTTCTCACACTAGGGAAGATCAGCAAGATGTGTCAGTTAAATGCCACACGGAATCCTGGATTTGAACCTCATTTAGACAAAGGGCAGTCATGGGACAACTGATAAAATCTGAACAGTTGTTAAATTAGTTAACAGGACAATTTGAATTTTAACGTCCTATTTCTGACTATGGTGCTATGCTTATGTAGGATGTTAACAGTTAGGGGAGACAGATGAAGGGTGTGTAGGAATTGGCTGTGCTTGTTTTAAACTGTTCTGCAAGTCTAAATTCATTTCAAAATGAAAACATTGAATGTAAGAAATAAGCTCAGAACACTATTTAGAGCAAATCACCCAGGCTCTAGGTACACAGTAGTATATATATTCCTGTAGTCCCAGCTATATGGGAGGCTAGGCCAGAGAACTGTGAGCTTGAAACCAGCTCCTGCAGCACAGTCAACAGCAAGATCCTGTCTCCAACAACAGAGAGCCAAGAAGACACAGTAATTACACAAACATGCTGAAATAGCAACCGAAAGTGGAAGACGACGCACAGAGGAAGTAAATGTGGAAAACATTCAGAATACCGATTCTGTCTTTTCACATTACACTGTGTTCAGAGCAATCCTTGATATCATTGAGAAAAACAAAACAGAAAGAAAAAAATGTAAGAAAATAAATCAAAAGGCAGCATGAAGAACAGTGAAAAATGACCATTTATTCAAAAGATCCTCAATGTAAGGAACTGACCAAAGAAGAGGTTGGAAGTATTGAGAAACATTAAGGAAAACAAGAGTTTTCACAAATGAACGATTCCCTTTCTCTGTTAATTTCTAGCAATAAAGCATAATTACACATTTGATGGACATAGATATCCTATTTCTTCAAACAAGAATTATCTACCTGTAACTTATAAGTAGGACTTCTTTCTCTTCCTACAGACAGGAAATGAAAGCTAAAGGGAATTGTACATAATCAGAAAAGTCTATAGAAAAAAATGAAGTCATGCCCCAAAGAAAAAGAAACTGGGCATGCACATGTATCCCAACTACTCAACCCAGCTAGGGGATCACTGGAGCTCAGGCATTCATGGTCAGCCTGGGCAACACAGCAAGACTGACCCTTGAAAATCAGAAACTAATGATTGGTTACACAGTAGCTAAATGCAAAGGAGACTCAGAGTACCACAAAATAATAATAATGATATGGTGTATAAGAAAAGAATTTGAGCATTCAGTATATGAAAACCACCATTAAGAATTTCACATGTGAATCTGTGTGACACTTGGGTAGTTGTGCTCTTGTGGAAAAATGCAAGTAGAAAAACACAATTTGAATGCAAGCAATTTGTTGCCAGGATGGGAGGGTGTTTTACCACAATGTTAGTCTGCCTTGAAAGTACAAAAAAAAGATGACTAAGCAAACCAAGGAGTCCCCCTCTTCTCCTGGGAGATGATGCTTCTAATTTATAGTACTTTCATGTCTTAGTAAACATAGGACCTAACAGTAGAATGTTCCTGGCATGAAGAAGGAGAATGCTAGGCAAGTTGAGGCTCCCATAGAGGAACTGGGTATAGAGAGGAGATGTAGAAAACCCACACTCCTTGCCTTGTCACCAAAGTTGAGTGCAGCTCCCCCAAAACTAAGGCTCTTAAAGACACTGCAGAACTATCCCTGCCACACAGATACCACTTTATCCTCAGGGGGGACTCCTCCATGCAGAATGCTTGGGAAATGATCGGTCAGGTAGAATTTGATTCTCTGCTCCAAATTGGCCACTGTGGAAAGAGTCTATAGAAAATGAGGATGCAAATAAGTGTTCCAAGTGTAGATTTAGATATTTTAAAGCATCTCTAGTTCATACAGTCTGTGTTAAAAAAAATATAGACATTAGTATTCAGAACTCACTGATATTAACTAAACAGAAAAAAATAGCATGATGAAAACACTGAAAATTTTTATTCTGGGAATAGAATTTGCAAATGAAAGTTGAATAGAGTTAACTAGAGAGCCTCCAGCAGCCAGAGAAGAAGTGAATTAATCCTGAGACAAGGTGTTGTCAATTGAAGAACCTTTGTTTCTTCATATTGAGCTCATAGAATAGTCTCTACTTCAACAGAAGCGCTCTCTGATTCTGTTTGAAACACATAGGCTATCTTTTGTTTTCCTAGTTTTGATAGACAAATAAATGGACAAACAATGACATTCGATGTAACATGATGACAAATGAGACCCCAAGCCCTAAATAAGAAGCAGACATCAGTGAGAACACTGGAAGCTGGAGAAGGAACTTAACAAGCATTTTAGTTGTTCTTTTGCTGCAAAGAGATACCATAACCATGGCAATTCTTATAGAGAAAATTTAATTGATGCTTGCTTATAGTTTCAGAGGTTTAGTTCATTGTCATCATGGTGGGGAGCATGACAGGATGCAAGCAGATGTGGTGCTGGAGAAGCAGCTGAGAGTTCTACATGCAGATCTGCAATAAGAGAGAGAAACTGGACCTGGAATGGGCTTTTGAAACCTCAAAGCCCATTCCCAGTGACATACTTCCTCCAACAAAGCCACACCTCCTAATCCTTTCAAATTGCTTCACTCTCTAGCAGTCAAGCATTCAAATATATGAGCCTATGGGGGTCGTTCTCATTTAAACTACCACACGGAGTGAGCAAGACTCTATGTACCTGCAACTTATTCCTGCCATGAGAATGTGGGCCACATTTCTTCTATCCATTCATCTGCTGATGGGTAGCTAGGCTGGTTTTATTTCCTGGCTGTTGTGAGAGTATAGCTATATACATGGGTATGAGAGTATCTCTGTAGTATGTTCACACAGAGACTTTTGAGTATACACTCAAGAGTAGTGTACATGGTAGTTTCCTATTTAGGTTTTTGTTGTTGTTGTTGTTGTTGTTGTTGTTGTTGTTGTTGTTGTTGTGAGGACTCTCCATGCTGACTTCCATAACTATTGCATCAGTTTATACTCTCATCAGGATGAATACACGAGCCCACCACCTGTGTCTGTTTTCCTTGGAGGACCCTTCACTGAAAAGTGCACCAACGATGGGGATACATGTGTCACAAGGAACTTGCTGTTGACTGTCTGCTCGAGCCAACGGGTGGTACTGGATAGCACTGAACTCCCTAATACCCATGGGGACATAGGTATTCTAGCAAAGCAGAAGCCTGTTAGCTACAAACCCCACAATGAACAGTCAAGGTGCCTTGTTCTATGGTCATCTCTCAAGATGACCAAAAGACAATGCTTTCCCCAAAGGTACCACTAAGGTACCTTTGACATTGAACCAGGGTTTGGCCTGATTTGTATAGTCAAAAATAGCATCACTGATGAAGAGACTCCAGTCACTACAGTGAAAAGTGCAATTTCCAGTTACAAGATCTAGAGAAGTTGATAAATCCAGAACCCATCAGTTGAAAAGGAAGCTTGGTTCCACAAACCTGGCAAATATTTCTCTACTATTGTTCAAACTTGCCACATAAGTATGCCCTTTAAAGGAACTGCCTAGAAGTTAGCCTGTTGTGTGTGCTTGCCACGGTACACATGTAGAGGTCAGAAGAAAACCTTGGACATTGGTCTATGCCTTCAGTCTTGTTTGAGACAGGGTATCGTTACCCCTCATACCCCAGGTTGACTGGCCCTCAAGATTCTGGGGTCTCCTGCCTCCAGTTCTCACCTTCCTGTCCGAATGCTGGGATTCCTGATGCACATACTACCACATCCAGTTTTTGGATGGGTGCTGGGGACCTGAAGTCACAGCCTCATGCTTTCATGGCAAGTGCTTTCCCTGCTGAGCCACCTCCCATCCCCAGACCCTATTTAGCTTTTGGACAGAACATCACTGTGTAGTCCAGGATGGCCCAGAGCCTATAGTCTTCCTGCTTCAGCCTCCTGAGTGGTGTGTACAAGACCTGTGCCTAACACCTAGAACATAGTGAGAACGAGGTCACAAGTGATACATGCACTAGAGGTCCCAAAAGTTCACCATAGCCTTCTAGTTAGAAATGACCTTTAACAGATCCCAGAACATCAAAGAGGTTCAGGCTAAAGTCTGTCTCTCAATGGATCCAATATACCCAACGGTCCATACCTAAAGGTCCACCCTGTGGTTATTTTTCTCATCTAGTTTTCCATACATAATAGGACAGATATACTTCCAAGTTAGTTTTTTGTTTCCTGACATATGAATTAAATGACATACCATACATAATAGGACAGATATACTTCCAAGCTGATTTTTTTTGTTTCCTGACATATGAATTAAATGACATTATGGTAGAAAAGTCCACTGTTAGTCTTTTAAAATGTAATGCACTCTCCCTCCAGGCCAAGGCAGTAAACGAGAAGCACTATCTCCACCTAGGAAAATCTGCAGAGTTTCAAGAGAAACTCAAAGGATTCAGGGTTGGTAATTCCTATGTCTCCTATGTTATTCACCTGTTTAAGCTCTCTATATAAAACATGGCTTATGGTAGATATCAGTGAACTACTGTGTATTTAACCAGAGTACTTCAATTATAACTTCTGGACCAGATTAGAGTTTTATTACAGCAAACCAACCCAACCTCTGACACTTAGCTTGTGGCTTTTACTTTTTTCATATCCTTTTTCCTGGCTCTTACCAGTTGAGACTACCAAAAGCCACCCATCTTTACATTTGCAAGGCACGCAGTAATCCTCACTGCTGTGCTGTCCAGGATCTGTTTATTTTTCTGATACCTGGAAGAAGACATTTGCAGTGAACGCAGCCATCTTCATATTCCACAGAGCACATTAGTAGTCTTGCCTGACATTTTTCTAATTGGATTTAGTAAGAGACTATGTCATGAGGTCTCAAATGACCTGATAGGATTGTCAGGAGGTAGATGAACCTGGTAAGAGGACTGCAGCATCAGTGAAACTCTTAGGGGACAGTGGTCTGAGTCATTGTGGGGCAGCTGCCCACCAACCCCTCAGTTCTCCAGAGTTTTCTTGAGTGACAGCAGCAGGAAATATTAGATAGAAGGACTTAGATTGTGGAGATAAATAGATAGAAAATAAAGGATAGCCTTGAGAGGGCCTGGAACCTATTCCAATGGGTCCTGACTGTCTCTGCCCTAGGGCATTTATGGAAATGCCAAGGGATGAAGCAAAAGGTCTCCCCCCAGCACAGCCAAGGGCAGACCATCTCAGACACCTGCACTCAGGCCCATAGTCTAATCATCCTCCCTATGCAGACCTGCTGGGTAAAGGCACTAGGAACCTGAAAATGGGCTCCCACAAATCATGCAGCGACATAACCTATAGAGTGAAGCCTGCGAACCTATGGCATACCATGTAACTGTGCAACTACAGCTGCCCATGATGAGTGTAGACTCAATAGGAAATGGTCAGGAAGCATAGGGTTTGGCAGGAGGCTCAGCCGGGTAAGCAAAGTGCTTGCTATGTAAGTATGAGGACCTACATTCTCATCCTGCATGTACGCAGAAAGGCAACTACAGTGCACCTGTAACCCCAGTGCTGGAAGTCAGAAACCATAGGTTCACTGAGGCTTGCTAGCCAGCCAGGCTAGCCAAAAGGGGAGCTCTAGGCTCAGTGAGAGACCCTGTGTCAAACAATAAAGTGGAGTGTGTTAGAAGAAGTCATGCCCCTAATGACCTAACTTCCTTCTAATAGGCTCCACCTCCTAAATGTTTTTTTAAACCTTCTCTTAGGCTAGGGACCAAGCCTTTACTAGACAAGCTTGTGGGGAGCATCCTAGACCAGTGTCTGGTAAACTCATACATACCAAGGATAAACACCAGATAAACAACTTAAGGGGACAGATGTAGCCAGTGAAAGCACGGGAAAGTAAATAGGTAATGAGAGAAAGGCACCAGCTTTGGCCATGGGCCTGCTGCAGCAGTGTGGATAATAGTCCAGTTTGCTAAGCTTGGTTGGTTTTTGGTTTTTTGTTGTTTTGTTTTTCGAGACAGGGTTTCTCTGTGTAACAGCCCTAGCAACTGTCCTGGAACTCACTCTGTAGACCAGGCTGGCCTCGAACTCACAGAGATCCACCTGCCTCTGCCTCCCAGGTGCTGGGATTAAAGGTGTGCCACCATCACCTGGCTCAATTCGCGAATCTTATCACTGTCCTGTATGGAAGAACTGGCCATCTACCTCTTTTCTTGAGGTAGTGAAGGTCTCTTGTTCTCATATAAGAGCTAGTACAAAATAAAATCAGCCCAAGGAAAGGGATACAGTAAACAAGGCCCAGCTGTGGATCACTCTGGCTCATTTTATCGCATCCTTCTCAAAGTCAAGTGTTGGCATGGCTTTCGGCTACCCAACTGTTCCCACAGCTGCTGAGGCTAAATGCAGCTGTGACTGTCATGGCCATCATGGAGCTGTCCCCATTTGCAGCACCCGCTAAAGTGGAGACCAGTGCACCAAGGGACTCCAGCTCTGCCGTGGATGTTTGGGGGGGCTGCAAAGAACAAGCTAGACTTGCACAAGTCAGTG